>JAOQGN010283347.1:0-16389 GCA_027564295.1 Himantozoum antarcticum | reverse complement strand
AAGTTTTAATGACACTTGAGAACTGGTGCTATGCCTCATATAGCATGACATGTGTTATCGACCTGTCACTCATTAGCGGCATCACACATGGTAACGTAAACGTGATTGGCATGACATCACATCGCGCCATCACCACCAGTTCATGATATCACATTTACAAGTTTAATTTTTTGCTCAAGAAGTAGGTGGCCTGGAAGAAATAATTATTAGTTATGTATCTAGTCAAGTCAGATCTACAAAACTGTGAAATTGGAGTACACAAATACTTGTTGGGCCTAAAATTTCACAGTTTTGTTAAAGAATTTATTCAAATATTGGGTGTGCATGCTTACAATTTCAATCTCAAATGGTTTTAAAAACAGTGTCCATGATACAATTATTGGAATTCTGTTTTCAAATATTATTAATTATGGTCAATATTTTTTGTATTGTGTAGTCGATATAAGCCATGTCTAATATCAGGGTAAAGGGATGCCATTTCTGATATAATGTGCTAATCGCTAGCTTCTCAATTGGCGCTTGTTACGTCCTCAATTATATAGACTAATCCTGCCTTGTAAATAAGGTCTTACTGTCTTACAGCCATCTCTAAACATTGCGAGGAGGTCATTGTCTCATGTTCAATGAACTTTAGACCTGCTTGCTCATTAGACATGGCCGGATTGTGTTGATTCACAAGAAAAAAGCTTTTTCATCATAGATTTTTTTAAATCAAGTTTGGATTTTTTGCAACTATCGGAGTTAACTATAAACTGCTTCTCATTGTCTCACGGTATTCTTCAGCCTTGTCAAAATCTTTGAAGATGTATTAAGTTTTAATGACACTTGAGAACTGGTGCTATGCCTCATATAGCATGACATGTGTTATCGACCTGTCACTCATTAGCCACTCATTAGGCCCACAATAGCCATAAAATAGAGTAATGCTAATTCATTGAAAAATGCATTTTGGTAATGAAGTATTTAAAACATCACAGGTGTTTACAACTCAAGATGTTTTAATGTTGTTATGATTTGATATTGTTTTGCAACCGTAAATGTAATGTTAAAAAGTTCTTGCATTATATCACTGATAATATTGTATTAATACTGCTTCCATTTTCTGTTGTGTCAAATTTTACAATTATTTCGTCAAGTCTGAAATATTGAAATAAAACTATAATCTATAATTAATTATAATAGCTAATCAATAATAATTATAATTACATTTTTTGTCTTTATTTGTAATCAGGTGTGTGGATATGATGTATTGCGTTTGGTGGACCGTAAATATAGCACATGGTTTACATGCGGCTTTCTAATGCGCTATAATAAAATGTGTCTTGTCCATTTTCTACTTCCTTTCTAAACTACGATCATTCTAAGAATTTTAAGTGAGCATTAACTTGTGATGGACAAATTATTAGGAACTGGTTATTAGGATCCAAAGACCTTTTACGGTTTGAGTGGTACCATGATAGGTCTCCCATAATATACCAAGTAGCACAACACAGTGTTAATCTTTACATATTCCACAGACTACGTGTACTACTGTACCATCCCACTAAATGTACTGTTACATATTCATATCCTGCTCTAAGTACTGTACTCTACCACATACCTAAATTTTGACACAAATTATTCATCTAAGATTCTAATTAAGACTTCGAGAATATGCAATCGGTAATGTAGTTGGCTAACCTTCTCAGCTCGCAGTAAAAGCATTATTGAAATTACATGTACATGTAGCTTACTGTCAATGCAATATTCTACTAACATTTTGTATTTGCAGATGGCATTTGGGTTATTGTAATGAGACGTGTTTACCAACTAGCAGAGGTTTTGATGAGTTCCGAGGTATAGTTGATGGAATAGCCAGCTATTTTACTTGGGGTGAGTACAAACCCCACAACGATTTCAGCAACAATCTAAAAAAGCCATCTGAGGCCTGAATGTTAACACAGCGGGCATGGCAAAAGTGCTTCCAATTAATTTTAATACTCAAATCACGAATTTTTGCATGTAGAAACTGTTGTAACCCTACTAAGCCGGTAATTGATTAATGATGGAAAATAGAAAATCATTTGCTGATGGCATGTAGATATATATTGTGTATCTCTAATGAGAATTTGGAAATGTCCAGACTATTTTTGTTCCATCGAATAATAATAATTTCTCTGCTTGCCCAATTCCAGGCCAGTAGTATTAGCATAATTGTTAAGTGACACGCCGCTTGCCACTTCCAAGATTAAGATGATGAGCTGCATTGTTGTTAGCTAATTTGTACACCAAGTAGCATGTGTTATTAATTATGGTTCTCATGTCTGGGTGTGACGCAATTGGCTGGCACTTCAATTTAGCACCATAAACCACAGCTAACTATATTTCAAATCCGTGCTACTTAAATTTTCCATCATTGCAATCATAAATATAACAAAAAAAATATGCCATAGTAGCATAGTACCATACTTTTTCAGTAATGCTGTTACGTACTACATCATTTTTAATGCACATGCGTGTAAGTGTAACAAATAATGTTTGTTACAATTTGCGTCGCAAATATGTATTTTCACAAAACTATATGGGGTATATTTCATTGGATGGATTGTTAGATAGCTCCAAATTTCGAAGACACTATTGTTCACACGAATGAATAAGAGTAATTTTATTTAAAAAAACAAATGCAGTTCAGTCTTGTTCAGTCTGTGCTGTAGTTCTAGCCAATGAATTGCATTATAACTTAATCTCATTAGCAAACCAAAATTCCACAATTGCTTGGTTTACATTTGTACTTGTGTTTTTGTTATTATTTATAGGATTCATCACATTTCCTACAAATATATTCGGTTATATAGAGGTAATCACAATCAAGTTTAGCTGTTAAAATTGGCTTGGCTTTTTAAATTAGATGGCTTTTAAAATCATAATTTCATGAGTCAGTCCAATAGTTGTACTTCAAATTAGCACAATTTAAATTAACAAAAGCAGTATTTCTTGATGTAAATTTTTAAAGCTCCTTCATAAAATTATAAAATTTTGTCGCAAACTTTCAGGAAGCAAAACATAAGATGGGAGTGTATTCTTTAACAACTTGAGCTAACTTGAGAACTGCCCTTTAGGGTATATCAGCATGCCTAGAGTATGGGAATGTACAATTGGGTAGAGCAAGGTTTGTCTGTTTGTCTGTATGCTGCAATTTCTGAATCAAAAGATTCTTTATTTATCTTCCAGTTTGACAGGCTATCACCATTTGAGACCTTTAACTGCAATGCTATCAATGGATTTTATTGATATTGTCCTAATGTCTGGCCTTTTATATATATTACATTTTGAAAATAATTAATACATTTGAAAGCACTAAAACTGTTTATGACTATGCATAATATGAATGGTTGCACATCGTGTCATCTGCCACTGTGAGGTTTGCAAGTGACATCTATGGACTCATTTAAGCCACCGCCCTGTTGCACTATGCCAATTGTTTGCAAATCGCCAATTTAAGACCTTTTCTCATTGACATCAAATAGTTGTACAACATTTGTCATGGTATTTGTAGGAGCTTTCGGAGTGACAACCAGGTTTATAAATAACCAACCGAATATAGACAACATTGGCAGACATCTTACAGTGAGTTTTATGTTCATTTTCTGCTTTCCCAGAGGCCTTCCATTCTTTGATAAATGATGGTCATATAAAATGTCGAGGGTTTGAATCCCAAAAGTTGTTTAGGCCTTTTTTAGAGAAGTCCGGGCGACTACTTCTGGTTACTAACAAACAGTGACTAAGATAATAATATTTGTATAAATATTTTTATTTATACAAATTTACAAAATACATATATACTAGGGATGTCAGAAGATTATATAGTTTGATCATGATTAATCTTCTGAAAGCTTTTGTTAATCTTAGATTAATCTTATTTTGAACTTCTATAAAAATTTATAAAAATGTTGTAGTTTACAGCTGTGGTGTCTCCGTAATCATTACTGGAACAACTTGCAACTTTAAGCAACAACAAAAGTGTTAGACAGTGTTACTATTATGATAATAATCCATGTACATGTAATAACGACATCTCACATTCTAAGCAAAGGCATTATGAAATCCACACATAACTAGTTCATTGCAATTGAATTTTAATCGTGATTAAACAAAATTGATTTAGTTAATCTTGAGTTTCAATCAATCTAATTAATCTTGTAATTAACTCTGTTAATTGTGAGCCCTAATATACAGCGGTGTAGATAAACTGCAATATACCATTTTACCTCTGCAGTGTGGTGATCGCAAAACGAGCAATTGAAAGAGTTTGGTAAGTTTTATATAAACCAGCGCTATATATGCGCTATACGCTATATATGCGCTTTATATGGGCTATATATGCGCTATATATGCGCTATATATGCGCTATATATGCGCTATATATGCGCTATATATGCGCTATTATATATGCGCTATATATGCGCTATATAATTATGTGCTTTTTCGGAATTTAATTTCAGGCTTGAACTTGGCTTTTGCTCATGCTTTACAAAACACAACGAGATATAAACAAATATGGGTGGGCTGATACTGAAAATTTAATTAATATTTCGTTTAAAAAATCCCCTCTTTTTGCACAGCTTTTGTATTTTCACTTTAGAGAAAAATGTAATTCAACCAAATAATAGACACGTAGGAAGACAACTAAAAATTCTGAAGCAGTAGCAAATAGTGTTGTGAATTTTCATCGTCTGACAATTGCAAGCTTGGCTAATGTCATGATTAGATAGGATTGTCACAACAAAATGTTCACCGTCTACACTGGATTATGGTTCTATACTTTTTGTAAATAATTGTGCAGTGTTGTGTGTATGGAGATTGCAGTGTAGTGTTGCATACATAACATGATATTCCACTTCCTTTCTGTACACTGTCTATAGAAAATTTACAGAAATTATAAAAATGATGGTATAAATATTTACTCACTTGTCTGCAGAATTGGGTAAAGGAGATTTTAAAGAGATGCTGTATAAGTTTTTCTGCATTTGGAGTAGAAAAAAAATGTTACAACCACAAACTTCATATGTATTCATACAATATATTAAGGTTTATGATAATATAATAAGTCTATGGTTACAGCAGTGGGTATTGAATAGACTATAAATACTAGTAAATTGATGTAATTGTATTATATCTACAGTATGTATTCTGTTATATTACTGCAACATGTAGTCCTGTAAATAAAATTAATAATCATTAACAATATCTGTTATTTATAAAAGCGCCTAATAAAACATGGCTTTCTTTTAAGCAAATTTTCTAAGATGGAAACTAGAAACTAGAAATAAAATTTCAATTTAGATTCTTTTTTAATTAAAATTATTAATTACTCTGATATCAACTGGAAAAGAATTGAAAACTTGACAAATGTTTCTTTTTCCATAATGTAAAAATGTCTGCTATGAGATGAAAATATTTGTGATGTCAGGAGAGATGCACTAGCAAATCTGGTAAAACGAACCGGTTGTACCACACCAATAGATGAAAAATATTGCGAACCTTGTTATGTAAAATATTAAAATCCAGCCCAGGACACTTAAAAAGTACTCTATTTTATACATATCCTAATGACCCAGCCTGTGGTTTCACAATAACCATGTATGATGTTCCATTTTACACATGTACTGAGTTCATATCGATACTCTATTCCCATTGCTGTGTAACTAATAATGTGATAATATTGAAGTCTTTTCAGTTCCACATTATGGCAATAATATAGTATATATTATAATATAGTAATATAGTATATTATAGGGTCTAAGTGTCGCATCCGTCTACCACTTGTTGGAGTGTTATTTTACTCCCAAACCCCAAACTCCTAATACTCAAACCCCAATCCCAATGGTTTGGGGTTTGCGGTTGAGGGTAAAAAAACTCCAAAAGCTGACAGACGAATACGACACCTACACCCTATAACGTATTCTCTGTTCCACATTGTAGTAATACTAAAAAGTATAACGTATTCTCTGTTCACATTGTAGTAATACTAAAAAGTATAACGTATTCTCTGTTCCACATTGTAGTAATACTAGAAAGTATAACGTATTCTCTGTTCCACATTGTAGTAATACTAAAAAGTAAAACGTATTCTCTGTTCCACATTGTAGTAATGCTAAAAAGTATAAAGTATTCTATGTTCTCCATCTTACAGATACAGCACCAGAAAGACGTTAAAGATATGATATTGTCACATAAGAACAAGAAGTCCCCTCTGTTTATGTATATAGCACCTATTGCACCTCATGACCCCTTGGAGGTATGTATAAAGCAACTTGGCCTATATAGGGCTCAGCACCCATTTCCCTCACCTACTCGCAACCCGTTCCCCCTATGTAAGGTGATTAGATGGCTGTGGACTAGCACGGCGGTTTTGCAATCGCAAGGATGTGGGTTTGAATCCCGTGGTAGTTCACTCGTTTAATTAAATAGCCGAGTCTGGTAGAGTGTTTGTGAAGGACATCCAGTGATTTATGCAATGTAGGGTGCAATTCACCGATTTCAGGTTGAAAGGCCGATGATTGCCGAAGTGTGTTTGTACCCAGTGACCAAGAGGAAATAAGTTAATTCCACTGCTTAGAAATGCCCTAGCTAGAGTTCTCAGGCCACCGGATGGATTTGGTTATACTGGGCTAGAGGAATGGGTATAGGGAGTTGTGTCCCTTTAGTCATATATGAGTCTGTCTAGTCTCTTCATCATCAATCCACAATATTGCACCATAATTTACTCAATCACAACGCTAGACGTTCTGATCTAGGTTGATGAAATGGGTTTTAAAATGCTCTACATTTCATATAAAACCATATTGATAACATAAGTAGTGACGTCTTAAGTACTTTTGTTTTCTATATTGTTCCGGGGAATTAACTTTTTTTGTGTGTGCTGAAACCACCTTTATTACCTCCATGGTTAAAACAGTTGTAGCCATAAAATTGCCTCCCACGTGGGAGGTAATCTTATGGTTGTAACGACTGTTTTAACCACATCGCAAAAAATATTTCCCAGAACAATATAGAACACAAAAGTTCTTTGACCTCACTATTTATATTATCAATATGGTTTTATATGAAATGTAGAGTATTTTAAAACCAATTTCATCAACCTAGATCAGAACGTCTAGCATTGTGATTGAGTAAATGAGTAAATATTGTGTGTTGATATCGAACGACTCATATATGACTAAAGGGGCTCACTCCCCATACCGATTGGAATTTCCTCTATCCCAGCAAAACCAAATCCATCCGGTGGGCTGAGAAATCTAGCTAGAAACGTCCCTAAGGATTGTATGAAGCGGTATATTTTATAGGCGAACTCATTATTATTACTCATGTATAGTATGACGTGCATCAGTTCTTACAATGTAAACTTGTATAAAGTTGAGTTTAGCCGTCGCTCGGCTTGGCAACCGTCTTCACTTAATATGTGTCATTTTAGATGCTAGACGGAGACGGGTCTTGCTTCGCCTTCCTCTTTACATCAACCAGACAAGATGATCGTTTTTTAGATTAACATTGGTCTGAATTAATTATTATCATTGTTCAAATGCACTCTCATTTGGATGCACAAAAGATTGTAGATACATACGTTCAGAATCAATAAAATATTCAGATTAATTAATAAAAATTAAAAACAAATATTTGTAGCTAATTTTAAATATTATATATCTTTAAGAGTGGTTATGAAACGAAATTGCACGGAAACAATCATTACGCTGACCTACCACTGTTATCCAATATATTAGCAGTTTTTAAAAAGAGGTTAATAAACTATATGCCTTTTGATTGGCCAAGCCCTCATGAGACGGAGGAAAAGACATCCTGAACCAACATGGTTGAGTTGGCTCGTCTCCATTTTGTTCTTCTTCTAGCTCCGACTTCGTCTCGCCTTCCACACCACTCGTTTTTGGCCAAAGCCAAACCAAAAGCTGAGCTTTTACTGGAGACGAGCTGGTCTAAATTCAGCTTGTCTATCTTATTTCTATGAGATTCAGAGATTGTCACAGATGTTGGGTGTAATCACGTAGCAGCTCACACTAATACAAAGTGATCGAACCACTGCTAATTGGATCAATGGAATGCTGCTTAGATGAATAATAGTTAACAACTGGGATCAGTAATTAATGTCATTATAATATATTTTGTATTTCTTATTCAGACTACACCAGAAATGTTCAATAGACATGATTTCTTAGATCCACAGATTCCAAGAGCTAAGCTAAGAAGATCATATCTAGGTAATTATACACAAAGTTTGAATAGTCGCTCAAATTAGAAGAGACGACAATTATATAGTGGAGAGTAGAACTATTATATAGTAGAGAGCAGAGCTATTATATAGCAGAGAGTAGAGCTATTATATAGTAGAGAGCAGAGCTATTATATAGTAGAGAGTAGAACTATTATATAGTAGAGAGTAGAACTATTATATAGCAGAGAGTAGAACTATTATATAGTAGAGAGTAGAGCTATTATATAGCAGAGAGCAGACCTATTATATAGTAGAGAGCAGAGAGCAGAGCTATAATGATAGTATATTTAATACTAGCAAAACAAGAAAACATAACTCCAAAAATAGTGTTTGTATTTGCATAATCCTATCAATAACAAGTGATCAAATGTCAAAGTGATAAATTACAAGAGTAAGATAAAGAAAAAAGGAGCTATAATTATCAATTAAAAATTAACAGTTCAGTTGTTTACAAAATTCGCAATAAAAAATTATTGTTTAAAAAAAGTTTAGATTTTTATGTGAAACAAAAAATTGGCCTTCTGAGCCTTCTTGATGGTCTTCGGCCAGTGTTTAAAAAACTCTGTAAAATCTCATTAAAACAAGCAGCGAGGTATCAAAACATTGTTTGCATTTAAACTATATAAATATGAAGTTGCATTATCTGATACTGATTTACTATCTGACACTGAATATTAATAATAATAGTATCTACTCGGCAGGCATATTGCTGCCTGCGATGCAAATAGTAATGCTATTATCATAGCTTTAGTTACTCAGGAGAACCCACTGCAAATTGTGTGATATCTATATTAAATTATTATTAGTGTACCAATTTGGCAAATTCGATTACTAGTTTGTTGAGGAAAATAAAAGTAACATTTAAATCGCATTACTATTAATTTCGAAGCTTGATTAAACCAATATGAACATTGATTCATTGGAACCAATGTTAAACCAATATGAACATTGGAACATTCGTTAAATCGTTTATGCCAATCAGAATTGTAATAGATGCAGCAGCAACATCTTCTCAGCTAATGCACGATGGAAAATAAAGTAACGCTCGTAACTGGGACAGAACCCGGCCCCTTTACGGCACAGCGCCTAGCACATTGTGTACTGTCTACACACTGTGTACTCTGAAGGGGCATGAATTCTGGTCCTTTGTGTACAGTGGTATGGTGGATGTTGAAGCACACCGGTGAAGCTTCCTATTTTAAGGTTGCTGAGCTGGTGTAGTGGATGCATTCGCCTGCCACTGTGCTAGGCGCTGTGCCGTAAAGGGTCCGGGTTCTGTCCCAGTTACGAGCGTTACTTTATTTTCTGTTAAATTAATGTAGCAAATTGTAAAATTTAATACATAATGGTTGTCAGTACCGTGATATGTGATTTTTAATGTGACATCTCACTATATTATATATGACTATGATACATATACATAATCTATATGATGTATGTCTCACATTATATCATAGTGTAGATTATATATAATGTATATGATGTATATGTAACATTATGTTATGATGGCGCAGATTTTATATAATATATATGATGTACATGTGCCATGATATATTATCGTGTAGATTATATATAATGTATAATGATGTATTATATGTAACACCATGTGACTGTAGGATTGGTATCCGCTTTGGATGACTTGGTTGGAGTGACAATACGATCTCTCAAGAAAGCAAACCTATACAAGGACTCCATTATTGTCTTTACCTCCGATGTAAGTATATTATGCTGACATGTGCCTATAGTGTAGTATCTACATAATTATGTATATGTACTCAGGTGTGTTGAATGAATTGAAGATCAAAGACCTATGAGCATGGTGTTGACCTTTAGTGAAGGCCTTCTCTTATTCGGTGTCCATAATGTCTAATCTTTAAATAGATATATAAAACTATTAATTATTCATGGCATTGACAGCTCCATGCAACCTGAAAATGGAGATTATTATTTGATAATAACTGAAGATTATAAAGTTTAAGTGAAGCAATACTTATATTATAGAGAATATTTAAAACTTACAATAGATTTCCTGACAGGAGTATACCATGCTGCATTAGATGGCTATGCTACATAGTATTGTGTGTTCATGAAAGATTTATGTGTTATTTAAAAGGTTTATTTGAGCTAAACGTTTTGCGATAAAAAGTGTCACCAGATGTGTAATGCTTGAAATAGATTTGAAAAAAATGAAGGTTTAAAAGGTTTAAAAAAAATATAGGTTTAAAAAAAATTAAAGGTTTAAAGATTTAAAATCCCAAAGGGAGCCAAGCACAAAACACCTGTGTGGGAATTTATATCCTGCAAGCAGGATAAAGGCATGTCATGAAGCCTGGCTGCCTTTATGCCTGCCTGGATTCCTATGAGCTCTGTGTCGAGAGCAATATAGCCAGCCTGTATTGCTTTCGAATACAAGCTGGCTGCCCATATTGCTCTCTGTTTCAGGCTGGAGCACACCCAGGCAAATTTTAGGTTCAGAGCCTTTCCCAGAGGCCCTTAGCATTGATAACACGCAGAGTGTGCCACAATTACTTGATCTTTTTACAAATCAAGTGATTGTGGCACATATGGGAATGGAACCAGGATCACTTAACTGATGTCTGTGTCCTCATCCCATTGAGCTATCCCTACTCCCTTTTTATCATTTATGTCTTGTATTGTGCTGTCATGTATCATGAATGACCGGTATGAATGACTTGATGATTTGGGAAAAAAACTCAACAAGGCAAAACTATATGCGAGATTTAAATTTTGCTAAACTTTTGCTTGGCTCATCTCAAGTTCTCAAACTATATAAAAGATTAATTTCATATCTTTTCACATTCATTTTATCATTTTTACATCACATCATTTTCAATAATTCTAAAATATTCACTAAAATTTTCTTTTCCGTAATATTTTTCCCTGTGGTCGCTGTTATACTGATGAATGCATAAATTCAAATTTTTTGACATGAAATTATACAATATGCATGGTGTGTTGCTATAATTGTCACTATGCAATGTGGTTTTAAACAAATTTAAATTACAATTGGTTACAAATTAATTCTGATAGCTTATATATTGATCCCAATACTGGTACTGTATTTTAGAACGGAGGAGCTTCCGCCCAGCTCGTAATCCCCACAATTCAAAGTGCTGGAAATAATTATCCACTGAGAGGAAGTAAATTTGAGCTGTTTGAAGGTGCACATCACGTGCCCACCATATACCATGCAGGCAAAGTGTCGCAGAGTGTCAGAGGGACAAAAAGAGACTTTCTAATGCACATAACTGATTGGTTACCAACATTTGCTCAAATGGTCAACCCTCGCTATAAACCAGGTTTGTCGACCCTAAAAGCATGCATACCTTGTTGGAAGGAATACATTTGTCAATTTCCAATCATCTTGTAGGTGGATGTTTAGGGATTTAGGCCAACCTTGCATGCAGCAAGTGTGGCAAAAAGGAATTGTCCATCTTAGATATTGCCTTCATAGTATCCAGCACGTTACCCTAATGAATCAATACTATCCGGTGTAGTCCAGCCTTTGTATACAAAATATACTGGGGGACAGGGATATGGCCGAAGGTTAAGATCGTGGCATGTCGTTTATGAGGTCATGAGTTCGATTCCCGCTGCAGTCAAAATTTCTCTGCTAAGACATTTTGGGCAAAATTAGTAATCCTAAAGTTGCTCCCTGTTCTCAGATCAGCAGGTAAAATACTCGAGGGCAGGTGGGTTTCCTGATCCGTCGACTAACTATTGGATTACCACCTAAAACATTACCAATAAACAAGGGCAAAGTTTCTCTTTAATTTGGTCATCTTGACTTTAGCTTATGTCTGAGGTTTGGGGCTGGAATTTTGGGACCCCGGAACGCCATCTGAATATGCCGACCGAGCTGAAAAGGAATTTTGCCCAAACAAGTGTAACAATGACATGGGCAGACAACTTCATAAAGATAAGGAAACTTGTTAAACTTAATATCAATGATGTAGGTAATTTGTAGTTGTCTGAATATAAATGCCATAAAGGGTGGACAACTTACAATTTATTTTTAATATTGCATTATATAATTGCCACCTTCTTGGTGTCACTGCTCGGCATTTCATCCTCTCGGCCCATACAAAAGTGGATAATTTGACGTGACTTCACATATGTGTACTCTCCAATGTCACTTTAATAACTAACCAGGTCCAATGTTACTATATTTTTATCCAGCAAAACGAGGTCCTTACATAGCACAACCTATATACTTATCGTAACACAAATGATATATTATTATAATAATAGTTTTGTTTTAGGCAATATTGATGGAGTTAGCCAGCTCTCCAACCTGAACACATACGGGTGCAATCGGCAACGCCAATATAATAAATATAGGGTGAGGGATGAGAACCTGATCTATCTGACAGACTTCACACAACTCAATTCTAACTGTAGTGACTCAGACGCCGCATACAGGTGACTAATACATGCACTATATACTCTGTCATAGCTAGTAGGGCTTCTGAGTGTTGTCCAAAACGTAATTGTATAAGTCGTACAAAACCTGGTTAAACTACAAGCAGTAAGACTAACGTTTTGTAGACATCTAATTAATTTGAACACCTAATATGTTATTCTACAGCAATTTTATGAAAATGTTCACTATATTGTTATCAAATAATTGTGCTACTGGTACGTCCTGCGTTATAGATACCGGGATTCACAGTGCTTTTCTATAGCTACAACCTGTGTTTGATCAGTCATAGGAAGGTATTATATCTAAATATATTTCATTATATAGTTTGCAGTTACAGCTGATTAACCTATTTTTATCAACTCTATACAGAAAACTATCATATTAAAACGTATTGCAAACCATATAGTTTCGCCTATTGTAGAAGGGGCGTATTGGCATCTCTTTGCAATCTATGTATTCCTTTTACAGATGGAGAGACTGGAAGTTAATTTATGGTAAATCTACTTCGTTTCCACTAACGAGACCTAATGAGAAGGGCATATGGGTAAAACCGGAGGAGAGCCTAAACCTACCAGACCTTACTGGAGACTCATGCGACAAGATAGACAAATTTGGCAACCCATTCGTTGGATGCCTGTTTAATCTAAAAAGTAAAGCATGGATTACTTAGTTGTTTAATTATTTAATTGTTGAATCTCTTATGGGTAGCTCAACGTACTGCTTGAACACTGAGGTAGGGATTTGCTGACTGCCGCTATTACACAGTCGAGCAAGAAATAACGGCATCCTTTGTGCTAAACGTTAAGCAAGGATAGTAAGGAAAGCGTTTTATATATTGCTTGAAGAGGCACAAAACTGAAAAATAAAGCACAAAAAAAACCAAATATAAAAATATGCCAATGGGCTGCCGTACTGTCCGAGACTAGAGGTTCAACATATTCAGAGGTACAACTCATTGCTGATTCTGTCTGGTCTCCTGTATCAAATCAAATATTATTGTAAAAGAAGGCACTATTTCGTAAAAGGGTATTTGTGGGGTGCATCTAGAGCTTTGCAATGTAAGGGGCAATTCACCAATTTGTGGTTGAAAGGCTGAAGATCTCCGGAGCGCAGGATCCCAGTGACCAGTGGTATTAGCTTATGAACCCGTTTATGTACTCCACGATTGCTGCCTCACCCACCCCACCACCCTCATTGGCTACAGTGTGTTCAGTTCACAGGTTTATAGTTTATAGTTTAGTTTATTGATACTGAAGTGCACTAACCAGTGGTAATATAATTCAGTTACACAATTATGAGTTCAATGAATACTAAAAATAAGAAATAAAAATAATCGTGAGGATCGGGAATGAAGTAGCTACTATAAAAAATGATTAGCGCCATAATAAAAAAAAAGAATTTTGTCATTTAACTGTACAACATCTAGTTTAAAAAAAATGCATCCTTTGCTCTGCTTGAGTGCCTGCGATCCCTCAATTATTTTGCAAGCATCAAAGCCCTCAGCACAACATGTTCTCATTGAGATAAATGTTCATAAAATGCTGTTTAAAAAGCTATTTACTAAAAAGCTGGAGCTCAGTATAGCTTTCAATGTTAGGCAGTATTATCTTTGTACACATCCTTTGTGTACGCTCTAACCGCTCTAACATATCTCTTTGTGTACGGTCTATCTATACATTTGGATAAACCATTTTTATTTTCTTTGGATATTTGTCAGAATTTGTTTATCTTTGAACTCACCGATTATCATACAATAAAATTTATTTGAGTTTTTCTCGTCTGTTACAACCTGATTTTTATCAATTCATCAGTCTTACTGTTTGCAGCACACAATGAATTTGCAGCACACACTGAATTAGATTTATTGTAATTACTCATCCCAAAATATTATACCATTATATTTTCATACTTACATTATGTTCTGTTCTATTCCTTAGATGACCCATCTGAGCAGGTGGACTTGTACGACAGATTCCCGAATATTGTGCAGAGGCTTAAGTCACGTATAAACAAGTTCAAGAGGCTTAGAGCTGAGAGCGTACTGAGTCCTCGGCTACCCTTAACTCCTGATACTACAAGTATGCTGGGCACTGTGCTTGTACCTAAAGTTGGATTCTGCAACCCTGTCATAGACTCTCCTCTACGTCCTCATAATCCTCTCTGTGACATCTAACCTCTAAAGTAACACTCTACTTTTTAATTTTACTGTTTTTTTCAATAACAATTAGGGAGGACAAATACTTTACTCTGGTAAATAGCCAGTATTGCCAGTATTGCTTCCTTGAGCATTGCTTTATTTTTTTTATCCATTCTCAGAGCCCTGAGGATGTGTTCACCATTTTTTTTGTTTTTTGTTATTGTTGTTGAACTGCAAAAGTTGTTTTGACCAAAATTTTGTGTTTTATAATTATTTGACCAAGCGTGTTGGGAATTTTATTGTTTTTATTTTTTTATTCACTGCAGGTTATTGGGTTTTTGGTTATCAACAAATAAATATAAATTAAACATTTCATGAAAAAACTTATATTTATTTAACTGCCATAATATTTATTTATCAGGTATCAATGGCCTTAGAATAGTAAATTATAATGACATATATAATTTTTATAGTTATGAAAGAGTTGATAAAAGTTAACACGAGAAGCATGTTGTAGTATAAAATTGTAGTATAAAATTTGCTAAGGATATGGCAGGAGCTAACAAAAAGTCACTTCCCAAAAATATCTAATAGATGAGCAGTGACAGAACCACAGCTTGTTTGTCGTAACATAAACAATCACTTCGCATCAAGAGGCGGAAAAAGCTTACCAACTACACTACCACCGCGCTCAATTAATACGCGTCATATCACAATAGGACAAGTTAAATTTGCATTAAGACGCATTGACACTAGCAAATCTACACATCGGGACGACTTTCCAGCATTTATTAGTCGAGACCATGCCAAAGATATATCCATTCCTCTAATAAACATAATCAATTCCATTTTTGAGCAACAAGCATACCCAGCATCATGGAAAACGGCCCAAGTCCCATTACAGAAAGTTAGAGCCCCAACTTCATATAATGAGTACAGGACAATAAGCTTACTCTGGCGAGCTATTTTAGCTCAACGAGCTTCGACCACTTATAGCTGAGAAGCTCCAAACCAATCAATTTGCATCCCAACCAGACAAAGGAACCGTAGATGCTTTACTCGCTGCCTTTAACAGATGGACTTTGATTCTAGATTCTAAAGAGTGCGCAGGAGTAAAAATAATTTTTGAGGACTTTCCAAGGCATTTTATTTGATGCATCCCAGCCTGTTAGCAAAAGCAATTCTGAACCTAGATGTACCATCCGACTTGTTCATATTGCCCACAGCTTCCTAAGCAATCGTTTACATTCTGTTTGTATAAGCAGCACTGTCTCACAATAAGTACCAAGTAATGTAGGCGTCCCACAAGGCACGATATGTGGGCCATGGTTTTGGAACATATTTTCAGACAGCTTTAGACCACCCAAACCAATATCATCTATTCGATATGCCGATGACACAACTTGTTTTTGGCGCAAACCAAAGAACGATCGCATTACTGCCAGTACTATAGCTCGGCTATGTGCAGATTATAGTAGCGATTGGAGTGGAACAAGCAAAATGAGATTGAATATGAGCAAAACCAAATTTCTGTACCTGTCC
>JAOQGN010283236.1:0-16399 GCA_027564295.1 Himantozoum antarcticum | reverse complement strand
ATACCACTGTACACAAGGAAACCGGAATTCATGCCCCTGCAGAGTACACTAGGTGCTAGGCGCTGTGCCACAAAGGACCCGGGTTCTGTCCCAGTTACGAGCGTTACTTTATTTTCTAAACTCATTACTGACGAAAAGTATCCCATCTTTTAGGATTTCGCAGGCAAAATGTTCAAACGTTCTAAATGACAAAATCGAAAGAATTGAGTTAGTAATATTTCCTGTTAAAATATGGTTACTTCTTTCTACCTTCTCTGGAGATTTCGAGTCTCGATCCATACTGCAAGGCATGATATAAGCCATTAAACATTGAAATTTTTATGATGACTTCATTGTGGTTTCATTACTAAAAATTGAATTATGAATTATCTCAGTTTGTACAAATAGACCTCTAGACCATTTAAATGTTCTGCCAGCAATTTATCTTCCTGTCAGTGTACAGTAAATTATTTATGCTCACCTACTTGCAAATGTTGTAATTTGTTTTATTTATTAGCAACTTCACCCTCATTTGAAGAATTGGGGTTCCATTCTAAGACTGTATGACAAATACGCCGAAGGTTCTCAAGTAACACTGAAACATGAATCGGTAATTGTTCACTTTATCCTATTAGTAAGCCTCCTTTTATTGCGTTATCATTGTATATACAGTAATTCCTGCGTACCGTTTTGGAGTTGTGTAACTCCACACGGTGGGTAAAGTCCAACTGCTATCATGAAGATGAAAATGAACTAGCATTAATATTTTACAAACCGTCTAAAACAAATAAAACTATTGCATTAAGTAGAAGGTAATAAATCAACCATAGTTTAGCATATAGAATATTTGGCACTCAGATTGGGCAGCTAGAAATGATAGATTACCATAGGGTGTTAGAGCTGTAGGGGCTCAGTGTGTATGGGTAACAGCCTAGCCTTGTCTCAGAACCCTCCTTGGAAGTCGTGAGGGGCAGAACGATGAGATAAAGAGGGCCTTTTCCAACTTTTCCAAGAGGTAAGATTGTCTACTCTCGTTTTTGTGAATTTTGTAAAGTTTTCCTTTATACTTCTACAAAGCAATTTGCCAATATGCCCAAAAAGATCTTTAGAGTGGAAATAAACTCTTTTGTCCAGATCATATATCAAGTTTCGTTTCATCTAACTTTTTGAAAGCCAACATTTAAATATTGTTCGATATGCTATTATATTATTTCTATATTTTAACAACCTAATTGTAATCATGCCAACGCACAGTGACTAGTCACTATGAAAGTTCCTGTTTGTGATTTTCGTGAACATAAATATAATATATTAAATATGTTGAGTTGAACAATTATTATTTTGGTTTTAATAAAGTTGGATTACTTAGAAATTTATACCCTACTGGAAGAAATTATTGGTTGGAATTAATATTAGTTAATTTCGCTAATGGAAAATTCGCCAAAAATTAATTCCACTAATATTTAATTCTTTCAAAATTGTTAGACTTTTAATAGTAAAATTTGTAGGTTTTATATAGAAAACAACAGTTTGTGTGATTTTAAGTTTCGCTAATGGAAAATTCGCCAAAAATAAAGTCGCTAATTTATGCTGATCATTCACCAAAATTGACTCCGCTAATTATTTCTTCCAGTAGGGTAATTATGATCTGGGCGAAAGTGTGTATTTCCATCTGAAAGGTCTTTTTTAGCGTATTGGCACATTACTGCATAGCAAATATAAAGAGAAACTTTTAAAAATTCGTAGAGCGAGAGTAGAAAGTCCTACACCTATGACGAATTGGCAAGACACTCTATCTTTTCCTTCTGACCGATCCACAACCCAAAAAGGGCCCAGAGATGGGACTAGTAACAGCCCGCGCTACATGCTACACTATGTGATTACCCCGCTCAACTGAGCTCCGAGATACCGCACATCTACACTCAATTACTTAGCCTGCGATGAAGTTGAGAGTATTAAACTGAAATATTGAAACAACATTGAATTTATAAAAATAAGACTTTGGGATTAAAGAAATTTGGGATTCACTCAAGTTAAAAAGGGTAAAATACATTAATACATTTATGCTACTAAACTAATTATGTTACTGTAATGATAATGACTATAAAACAGTTTATAAAAAAAAACTAGGAAAGAAAGACCGGTACAATTTCTTTTTAGTTCGTTCATCCCCCAGTGACCTTAGCCTATATCTGGGGTGGTTGAGGTGCCAAAACGGTAATGTGGAACTTAGTCTGAGGCACGCTGACCAAACTGAAAATGAATTTTATTGAAAAATCTGCTGTTCAATTTTGCCCTGTGAGTTGTTGGTTCTACTGCTATTAGTATACACCCAGAGTTGCATATCAATATTTTGATATCACCAATAGGAGTTATTAATTGTATGCAACACTAAACCTATGCAATTAATGGCGGGTTACTCCGAGGTGAGATGTGCAACACCAGCATCATTCACTTCATCATCAATCGTCATCATCTTCATGTAGTTGGAGGCGATGTAATGGACCCTCTGGTTATTTCGTCTCTATGGTGTGTTGAAGGCTTAGTTTATTTGTTTAACTTTTTTCAAGTCTTGGCATTATTCTATGTTCTCGTTGTGTTGGTTGGGGGAGGAGGCGGGGGTGCGGATTACTAGGTTGTTTATAGCGAACAGGATGCTGTAATGATGATAGACAGTGATGCTGTGCCTTGAGAGCCTATGCTAACGGTGAGTTTGTATGTAGTCTAGTCTCTAGCATGTACACAGTAGGTGTGAATAGCTGTAGAACTGATTGCTGCTAACCTGCTAACCTGCTAACCTGCTAACCTGCTAACCACCTCATCCTCTCTAATTAGTAACCCTAGCACTAATTTACGTTCTTTCACCGTGTAGATGTCACAGTAGACTTTCATAACATCTGCTGCCATTATTGGGCATGTTGCGCATGATCATTTATTTGTTCTCCACTGATTCCTGCTCACCTTTATTTGAGTGCATAATATTTATTGTTGTCACATTTGTGTGTTCTAGAACTTCTTATCTTCCAATCTAACAGTGTTGTGTGTACGGTTCGTCTGCTTACAATGTTGTAATCAAGTATCAAGTTCGCTGCAGAAAGTCAGATGAGATTTTCGGTAGTAAATTTCTAGTTTCTTAACTGGTGTTTTGATAATTGGGCTGTTATGTTTTCAGTGTTCATATTTCTTAGTACTATGTTATATGTTGCACGCCGTTTGCAAGGAGGTTAATCATAACATATCTGTAGACCGCTTGTAGACCGCTTCACCTGATAACCACAAGCACCTTCAGATGGCATGTGATGAGTTACATGTCAACTGTGATTCACTGTCACTGATTACTAATATGTATAACCTGTCCACTGTTAATATTACTTATTTTTATTTAACCAGAGTTCGTGCACTAGTAGCCAGAGTGGTTTTTGTAGTGTAACCGGAGTGTAATCAGCAAATTTCCATGAAACATACTACCACTTGAAAGCAAGAACAAGAAATGAAAACCTTTGAATATCAGCCATTATTATTGTATGATTTTTGATAGCGCTGACTGATCTTGCTCTTATAATCAAACTGCACAACAGCATAATGGTACTATGTGATTGTTGCGAACAAAATATAATGAGCTGTACTCGATTGGAACAATAGGAATGATGTTATTAGGATTGAAAGCAACGTCTTCATTGATTATTATTTTAAAGAATATTTTGCGTGAGTTGTGACTCCGTGGTTTGCCTTTTACAGAGCCAGCTGTCACTGCCATTTGAAACGGAGGGCTGCACACAGATTGAACCTATGGACAGTCCAAGTACTGGCATTGATGCCCAACTCACAGAACAAACTTTGTACGAACGTGTCATCAATGCAGCATCACAAGATGTAGTGGCAGAGTTGCTGGATCAGACGGCAGAAAAATCTGCCACAAAAGATCAAGTACTGCCAACTGGATTGCCATGTAGTCAATTAAACAACCAACCCCTTAGTCAAGCCACTGGCATTGCGGCTGTCGTGCCATTGGCATTGAATGAAGAAAAACTTGTTGGTGGAGTAGATGAACTTCCAGTAGGACACCCGGAGCTTCAGAGTATGTGTAAACGAAAGCAAAATCATGGACAAAATACAATTGACTCTGATGAAAATATGGAAAATCCAGAGATGGGTGTGGATATAGTCAGTGCTGCCAAACGCATCAAGGTGGATCTAGTAATCCGTGAACAAAGAACAGAAAGTGTACAGACAGATATTGGTGGTATGAACGCATTTTACACGTCCAAGAGTCTAAAACCCTATGTCATACTGGAGGAAGGAGTGTCGGCATATGAAAACTACACATCTGAACATGGGTCGTACCTTCTACTAGCAAACACTAGTTCTCAGACTATAACTGTTGGCCATAGCACATTTCATAAAGCTACACAGATGCCCGAGATGACCTATAATCCATATACCAATAAGAATGTGGTCAAGCCGTCATCATTCATCACTTGTAAACTGGAGCCTGCAACTGTAGGAGTGGAAATACCAGCTGATGTTGCAAAGAACGTACCTGGATCTTCGGTAGCATCACAAACTGAACCTACAGGTGTTAGTAAACTACATAAAGCCACCCAGCATCCGGACAAGGAGTACATAGATCCTGGTCATCCACCCCCACCAGCACCACCTGTGATCTGGCCTGACCAGCAGCAGTTGCTACACTTTCAACAACAGCAGTTGCTACAGCAACAGCTCGCCTATCAACAGCAAGTTCAACAGATGCAGCAACCACTGCAATATTACTATGCACTAGATCAGAATGCAGTGTTGCCTCTCGTAACAGCTCCGCCTCAACCATTTGTGGCAGAGCAGTCTCAGCAACCACAGATGTTCCATGGGCACCAGCAGCAGCAACCACAATGGCCGTATATGCCACCATCACAATATCCTAGTTATGAACAACAGTAAATTTGCTTCCATTTCGTAGCATTGCTACTAAATAATTTATTTGTTAACTTATTGTTTTATTGAAATTTGAAATTTTGACTTTGAAATTGATTGATGCCTTGTTAGTTTGTTCTAATTTGTTTGATGTTGTCATTGTAATGCATGTTACTATGAAAGTTCTCACACTAAAATGATGCTACACTGTTGTCCACTGTCCCATGTGTTGTCACATTTGCCAGTATAGGATGTTCAAGATCGGGTATTACAGCAAATACTGTTAGTAGTAATCTTGTAGTCTAGAAGTAGACTTGTGACCTCAATTGTTGCCTAGTCCTGTACATTGGATATATTTACATACAGAAATATAGGGTGCATCTCCTTTCAATCCCCGACTTAACTGTTGGGTTTTGGCTTCCCAAACTGAAAATTGGGAGCTTGGTCATAGACGCTCACTCACGACCGAACTGAAAAGGAATTTACCAACTTTAATATGGTTTCTGCTTCATTGAATGAATTTAAAAGAGTGGCATTTAATCTCGTGTCAATTACGTAGTTATTGTTCGCATTGGTGACTCGATCATTTTATAATTCATTCTATCAGTTTATGTCAAAATTATCGAACAATTCATCAACAATACATGAATTCATGCCTCCTGGTAGGAATGAAAAATCCCAACTAATCAACCCAACGATATCTTACTATACCATATTAATTCGCCAATCAGATTACTCGGAGCATCACTACTAGTATCTACTAGATTATATTCCACTTTTGATTCGCCCCAATATAACCAAGTCTACCAGATTGTAAATTACCCATAAATGGGAAAATATTATACATAGCAATAACACAATAATTTCTATTCGCGAGCCTGAGAAAGGAGTAGGATGGAGAACAACTAGGTCTTACAGAAACAGTGAATAGTGCAATTGTCATAATATTACATTACTTATGAATCATTTAGTAATGGAATGCGTATGGAAAATCTAAAAATTTATATGCGAACTACATTTGTTTAAATGTGTTCCCAGCACAGGTGGCTCTGTACTGGGACTATTACTCAAAAGAACAGTGTTGTTCAGTTGACTGCTCTTGTGGGAGGGGAATCCATGATGGGTCGAAAAAGAGTGCCGTAGGTGCAGCAATTTAGCCAATACCCGGAAGTTACTATGTGCCACAATCTTCACCCATTTTTGAATTTTCGGTACCCTTGGGGCATTGCGGGTACTCTGGGCCGTTACTGTACTATAAGTTACTATCTGCAGGCTACAACTGTGCAGTTTACATTTTGTGATAAATTGATTGGTAGATAGATAGCTTGTAATTTCTGGCCATTACTACTCGACCAAAGCATGTTTACTTCCTTACCTATCTATACCTATGCACTAAATTTAACCAGTGTACATTAATATATTGAAAGGGTAAAAACATACATGGATTCATACCGTAAGACATCTGCAGAAGTCACTGGAATACCTAAGAAATCCTCAGATCTTTCAGAACTTGGCATCTGGCATTTCCGGATCTCTTCTGACCTGATCTATCTAGACATTCTCGGGCTTCCAGATATCTCCAGTCCACCTCTGACTCCTTCAGACCGCTGGAGTAGACATTTTAAGACCTCGGAGGGTGTCAGTCTTCATCAGACATATCCAAATATTTCCAGATTTCTCAAACTGGAAGTCAAATCGTTTAAACTTGTCGCAGATGTCGCAGAAATTTGTCACAGTTACAGCTTCGTATGGCAAAATTACAACAGTGCAAAGTCGATATTATCAATATTGTGATATGTTTAGGCCCTTCAAACGGAGATCACGCAGCTGGTAACTAGTAATAAAGATGTGAGAGAGGCTAAAGCAGCTCCTGCTCATCCTCTAGACGAAATATGCGTTTCCGTGCTTGGCAAACTCAAAGAGCAAATGAAGAGAGTCTACAAAGACCGACAGGTTAGGAAAGAGTGTAATGTCGTGTAATTGCTTGTCAATATTTTAACTGTTGGTCTGTAAACCTATAACAAGCATCGGCATTATTATTGAAATATCTTTGTGTGATGTCAAGTTGAGAATTACTGTATTTATTTTATTCGTATGCTATTAAAGGTTACGAATAAAATAGCGGAATTTATTCGTAACCATTTCACTGTTGAGTGTAGATCAGTTGTTGTCTTTGTAATGGGCTGCTTTGGGATTTCCAATAATTACGCATTTGGATGTCTTCACACTCTTCTGATGCCACTTTAGTTTCAATAGAATAATTAACCCTCTACATGGAAAATCATGCTATGTTATACGTTTCTGAATTCTGATGAAACCAAAAATTGCAAAAAATTCTATCAAAGCCATTAGACAATTTTTATAATAGTATTGAATAATGTTACTAGAAGCATAATTATTTAAATATTAAACTTCAAGTTGTTTAAAATTGAAATAAAGTACCAGCCTAAACGGTGGTACAGTTTTTTTGCCTTTGGAGATATGCAGCAATGGTGAGTAATAACAGATGAAATGGTAGCAGTGATTCAAATGACATCTGTTCAGTTCAACGGGAGCACTAAGAACTGGGATACTGTATCCTTCACTAGCTAGTGGTAGCTGATAGCTGAGTAGTCGAGCAATGTTTATGAATGGTATAATTATACTATATCAAACAGCACTGCAACATAAGTAGGTAATTGTCCATAATTGCAGTGTACTATATATGATTGTTCATAGCATGAGTCCCAGATATCAGAACGGCTTCTGTAGAGCAGAGTTCATACTAGAAGTTGTCTGTTCACATCAGTAAGCCAGGAGAACAGGTTCATAGGTCTCTGAATAGCAGAGTTATCTGTCCTCTTCTAGAATGTGATAGGCTTCTATACTGATGTAGACCTTCCAGAACCTAGGCATCTGGCCAAGGACTAGCATGAGAGGTGCTGGCAACATCCATTCCATTATTTGTACTAATATTTTGACCAACACCATAGTCATCACCAGAGTTAAAATCTGGTAATGCTACCATTAGTTCTATATACTGTAATTATAGATTTAGTGGGAATGATTTTTCTTGGCTATTATTTGAGAGCGCTTTGAAGAGCTTTTAAGTTATAAACGCTGTGCATGTATAAATGGTTAAATAATAATAATGGAAAAATAATATCGTCTCATCATAACTTCATCTGTTATTTGCCTAGTTAGGTTAGAGCAGTGAGGGTGTGGAAGTGGATTTGTCTGCTTGTTAATCGTGTCGTCTATATTTCGCGAAGTGTCCCTAGTCTTTGCTGGGAATGTTTCCTATCTGAAGCCCTTGTCACACTACTTGTTTTGTTATTTGTTTAGAAAAAGGGCCTAGTAGCTAAGAAAAAAAAGTTTGATAACTCCACCGAAGTATACGTGCCCCTACACTATATATCAATGGTGCCTAGCAATCAGAATGCCGTTGTAAATGCTGGTGAAGAAGATATGGCCGCATTGTTGAAGGCAGAGGAAGAGGAGACGATAGCTTTGTTAACTTAGAACTATACTGGGGTGGGTGGATAAAGGCCCAGTTACATTGGTTTTATGGACCCCAAGCTGACAAGCTATGGACCCCATATAAGACAAGCTACCCACATACCTGACGTTATCTACTTGTGCCTAATGTGATGTCATTGATGTATGACAGTCAGTTGTGACGCTGCACTGATTGTATGGTGCCATATACATATAATAGAGATAACATCTTTGGTTACTTGTTCAATTGTCTTTTGTGAATCTTCCATTCATAACATGGTTGGATATTTCCATTGCTATTGCTAACATGGTTAGCTACAAGAAATTCCTGCAATCTGTTTTCTATATATTTAAATGTGAAATCCCTAGCCCTAGTTGAATTGATAGAACCAGACTAAAGTCAGCATGGCATGGGTGCCAGCTGCTTACCAATAGAAGCTACAAACTAGTAACCAGTTATACTGCCAACCATTTAAGGTAAATTTATGATAATGCTATTTAGCCAACTAATTCAACTGTGTGCTCCTGGCTAAGTTATACATTTAGTATCCTTGTAGCCAGCAAGGGGACAAGTGGTTATTAGCACCAAATGCTTAAAATAGACAGATTTTACGATTAAAGTGATTAGTTACTTCTGAAGTCAAAGCAGTGGCAACCCATCAGCTATTGTGAATCACTGTGTACTGACTCGATTATGACTGTTATTAGTTTGGAAGTGCCAGTAAAGCTTATGCCGTATAAATTATAGCATGCGTCTCAAACCATCTTGCTAATTTGTACAGGCATACCATTTTGTTGAAAGAATCCGTACCATTGCTACTTTCTGTATTTCCTTTCACTGTGATGAATGAGCACATTTTTTTGTCTTTATCAGTTGAACATATTTACAGTATCTATTTGAGCCAGTCTAGTCAAACTCCCTCAGTCTGTTATTTATGGCTGCTGTGTCCTTTAGGTTATACAATTTATCACATTTTTCAATACGTAACTGCTTAGACCACATGGGCAATCCACCCTACCCGAAGCTGCATGCATGTTTAGACAAGCGTCGTTTACGAATTGTGATACAAAGTGGTTTTTTTGTCAAAACTGAGTAGGTGTAGGCCCAAACAATAATAACACTGTAGATAAAGTTTTTCAATTGTTATCATATTATTCATTATTAGTTCGATTAATATTTTTAGTATTAATATACAAGACATAGAAAGATATCATTGTGATAAAATAAAGTCACTGTATTTTATACTATTATTAAAGTTTCTTCAGCCCATAAGACGCATTCAGACAGGTTATATATAACATTGTATTTTTGTCAAAGCAATGCGGAGCCATTTCAAATCATTATAGCACCCCAAAATATATCTTCAAATTGGTAGCCTTTTACAGTGAGTGAGCTTGCATTGCTATAACACACGTCTAGTCTCAACATCTCTCAATATTTAATTGAGCATTTCACAGATAGTTGCATTATAATTATGTTTCTCAATCTATCTGCTAGTTTCAGCTCACTGTCAGCATAATGTACATTGCTGTACACAGCTCTGAATACTGAATACGGAATACTGAATACTGAATACTGTGAATGTATTCAGTATAATACTGTATAATACTGAAAGTACAATACTGAATCAAATAAAATGACCTCCGAATGCACCATTTTTTATGCATCATATTTAAGATCCTTCAAGTGACCTTTCACTGAATGTGTCCTAGATAATTTAACAAATGAAACGCGAAGTTGTAGCATGTAGCTTGCTTTAACAATACAAGTAGAAAGTTACTTTCGATTGAAATCCTAAGTATAACTAGTTCTGGTTTATTATCCCTAGGGATAATAATAGCTAGACTATTATTAGCAATGGTCAATGATAAAGACAATGTCTGAGAAAATGCTAAGATTTATTAATCAAAAATATTAGACCTTTTTTTCTTTAACTGCGTATTAAAAAACTAGATTTTTTACATAAAGCGAAACTGAGCGGATATGGTCATTGATCCAATATATTAGCACTTTTAAAACGAAGTAACAAAATGTAACTATCTCCATTATGATTGGCCAAACCCACATGAACGGCCCAGTCATGTCCGTCGGTCTATTAGGGTCAAGGTCATCTTACGAAGGAAAATAATAAAAATAATAAACAACGGGTAAACCAATAGTTAACTAGAATTCAGAATGCTTTACTAATTAATAAGCACAGATAGTTGAACGGTAGGTATACTACGCAACTCTTTTGACCTCATAAACATAATATACTGTATAAGCAGAAAGCTATTCTGACTGGAGCATTCCTGTTGAGCAACAAATTAATTATTCCATGAAATATAATTATAACACATAATTATTTTGAAAAATGCATGATCAAGTAACGATAGTAATGCGTGAGTGATATTGACATATCATGACTGGCTGATGATTTAAAAACCTTGTTTAATATATTCAGTTCGGGCTTATGTTTCCATGTATAAAATATTTAGCAATTAATGGCAATTTGAGGGAAAACATGATTTCTTTTATGTATGGCTGCGTTTTTGAGCATATTACTATTGATTTGTGGAAAAACGGGGAAAATTGTTACATCGGGTAATTGTAGTGAATTAGTGTGCTTGATATGGTAAATTACTTTAAAAATATAAATCATCTATTATATCATGTGACTAATTCTTTCATCTATTATATCATGTGGCTAATTCTTCTTGATTGTCATCAAAAAGATGAAAATGAATTCGCATTTTAAAAAGACAGTTAGTTGACGTCCCCGGTTTGATTCCATTTTCATTGTTTCCTCGTTCCACAAATCACCACCACCTCAAACACTAATGTTTGTTTCTGTCCTCCTTCAGTAGATGTCTGGTTCCGCATGTGGATATATAGGTGAGTCTGCATAGAGTCGGGACTCCCGATCTTCTTTGTTGCGTGGCTGCATGTAGCCATGAGCTGGGTCGTTATCTTCGGAGCGTGGCTCCATTGTATAAGAATATTCAGTATGAGAACTTTCGTCAGCTGCTAGCAACTTGATTGCAGATAATATTTCACTAAATGACGGCCGATTAGCAGGCTCTGCACTCCACATTAGTCTCATCAAATCGTAACTGAAATATTATTAGGAATAACTACAATGTATATTGTATTGTATCTGATGCCGTTTTACATGAAGCAGTTTAACATACTGAAAGCATCCTCAAGCAAATAGTTCCGATGTTAACTAACTCAGCTTCTGCAACAATTCATCATATCTAGACCAGACCAAACATTAAAACCTCTGATACTGTACTTGTACTGTATACCTCAAGCTTCGTAAGTCAAGACACAGCCAGTGCAATACCAAATAATGAAATTAACTACTGTTGAATGATTTGGGAAGCATTTAGAGTTGTGCACTCTATGGTTAGATAACTCCATCTCCATACCTAATTATCATGGATACGCACAATTTGGATGCAATAATATTCCACCTCAATAATATGAGTTATAAATTTCCTGCTATGATAGCAATACTTGTAGAATATGTTATACTTACAGCTGCTGGGAGAGTTTGTCAGGTTTAGATAGTCTGTACCCGGCCTCCAAACAGTCTTGTAAAACTGATAAGTTACCAATAGCTGGGTATGGAGAACTACCATATGTAAACAACTCCCATATAGACACTCCAAATGACCACTACAAATAATAGTGTACATGCTACCAGTTGAACATGAGATGATCCAAATAGCTCAACGGCTATTTGGATCATCATTGAAATAGTTATTCTGAATGACTGCTGCATCATGTAACCTTGAGACACCTTAAGCTGCTTACATACTAGGACGTTGAAATACACAAACGATAGACCCGTATTTGTGGAGTTGTTCTCTCGGCCGATTCCCCCTTTCACACCGGGCCGACAGAAATTGTGGCCACACGGCGGCAACTTGTTGCCGCTTTCCTATTGGTCAATTGTTGCGCAGGTGGCTTGCTACCTCTTTCCGTAATACACGGCGTTGCCACAGTTACGCGCAAATAGAAAAGGCGCTGTGATTGGCTGTACTGAGACTGAACAGCACCGATAGGTACGATTGATTTGAGACAGTCTCTAAGTGGCCGTTCACGGGACCCGATAATGGTGCCGGCCAATATGTCAACGCAAGTACCGTTTTTCTCCCCACGTTGCCTATTACGGCCGACTGCCGGCCTAGTATGTAAGCATTTACAGCACTTTTGAGACAAAAACTTGGTTGTAAGCTAAGATTCTAAAATATTTCTCATATGCAACATCAACAATAAAACAAAAGCTACATGTACAGCAATGCCTACGGATATTCTATCAAATTGATATGCATGTACAAGCAGCATTACTGGCAGTGGTGTAACTTTGGACTTGGTGCGATAACCAGGCAGTATTATATATACTGCCTGGTTCATTATACAAACAATAATAGTTGTTTGTATTTTCCGTATAAAGTGCAGACGTACCCAATACATAAGTTATAAAGCACTCCAACCGCTATTCTACAGCCAACCGAAGCTGGAAACTACATTTTCATGCAAAAGTGGAAAAAAGTCATTAGATTGATATTTTACCACATCTGACTTGTGAGTAAATGAACCTTGCTTTATACATTCAGGAGCAAGCCATTTCCATGGGAGTCGCTTTTCTGTGACATCAGAACATTCATATATTCTGCTGTCATAGATATCTCTAGTCAGCCCAAAGTCGCTTATCTTTACCACATATAAATCACTCACTCTGAAAAATAAGTATATTTTATACATTAAAGCAAACAAAAGAAAGAGTAACTTGTTCTACTGGTTCTACATTACACTCATGTGGTTTGCTTCCTGTCTTTTTTCAAGCGTTTCTCCATACTACCAGGAAGTATTACTACTACATAGTGGATCGTTATGAAAAACAGAATGCGTAAATTACTGTACATTAGTGATGATTGAAGACAAATTCCACAATGATTATTGTGTATAATAATAATATTCCATATAAATATTGTTTATAAGAAAATAATGTGCATGCAAAACTCAATCAGGCGCCATATTTGATGGAAAATTTTCCTAGAATTATATGGCGTCTGCCACCCAATTAAACACAGTAAAAACATAAGCCAATACATCTCTAGAAGCAGTACTTCAAACACAGTAATGAATATAAACACAAATAGATTGTTTAAGCCTTTGTGGCACATATTTGAAATATCTGAATATATGTAATATGCTTTCACTGTCCAAAAATTCCTGGTCTCTAATAGAAGTCATTAATTTCTAATGACTTTTATTGGTAATTAATAATTGATCAAAAGTATTATTAACTGACTTATTATTATTAACTGACTTAGTATTATTGACTTCGCAGAAACTGAGTCAAGGAGTACGTAGTTAGTAGCCCTAATTCAAGGCCTCCATTGCGGGTTGGTCGGCATGGAAAATGAGACTCTTTCCTTGCCGACCCACCAATGATGGCCCTGAAGTAGGGCTAGGTAGTTCATAGCTAACTTTTTGCTCAAATAGTAGGAACTTGTGAGTTGTGTAAATAATAAATTATGTTGGAAAGGAAAAAATCTCATACAACCAAGCCATTAGCCAATATACCTAACCAATAGGAAGCCATACAAAGTCATGTTCTACTCAACATTTGGATTTGGATCCTTCACCATCTGATTTCCAGAATGACATCATTGCTAATTCTATTGCGCATGGAAATTTTATGATCCATCACAAATCCCATATATTTTTAATGTATGGTTGTTTTATGTAAACGCATGAGTGATTATGGTTATTTTTACCATCATCATACATATATAATTATTATAATATAAATAGCATTAATTCTGTATTATCTCTTGACAGATCTCCTATTCATTCACATTATCATGATAAATCTTTTAGGTACTAGTCTTGAATGTTCTTCAGAACCTCTAGTTATTTGTCATCTGGTTGTCAAATCAGTATTTGCTAAAGCAATATGTTACCGTAAATTTATAAAATTGAAGGCTTGTCTAGGCATTGTCTTTGAAGCTTTACACACAAATACACAAGTTTGGTTTGTATTTGTGTGAGAATATTCAGTGGATATTGATAAATCCCATCTGCAAAACGTAATGGCCCCATTTCAGTATCTCTATATTTTGTAGAACTGTTTGCAAAAAATGATAGCCCCATTTCAGTATCTCTATATTTTGTAGAACTGTTTCAAGATTCTAATTTGAGTTTCGAGTGTCTAGAATGCATAATCAGTCTCAAGATATATGGTTTGTGGAATATAAAATCTATAATTAAACTCACAACTATGAAGGTCACAGCTATATAGGTTAAAGGTTTATAATATATAAACAAAACTTTTGAAATGCTGATATTTATAATGTTGAAATGCTGATATTTATAATGAAATAATTATGTATAAAAAAACTCATTGCATTCATCTTTATCAAATAATTTTAGTAGCTAGTATTTGATGATCTCTAGTCACAGCTGATATAAAGCTGAGGGATTATATACACTGTTGTGATGTGTACCACAAGACCAGGCCAGACTCGGCCAGACCACTCGGCCAGACCACAAGACTCGGCCAGACCACTCGGCCAGACCACTCGGCCATACCACTCGGCCAGACCAGTCGGCCAGACCACTCGGCCAGACCACTCGGCTAGACCACTCGGCCAGACCACTCGGCAAGACCACTCGGCCAGACCACTCGGCCAGACCACTCAACCATATCCACTCGGCCAAACCACTCGGCCAGACCACTCGGCTACAGACCATTCGGCCAGACCATGTGTACCAGGAAGTTTCAGCCTATCCCTCACACAAATGGGCACTAAGGAGTTGTTCCTTCGCTCCCCTTCTCTTTATTTTTTAATCTTTCTTTGAAAGAAACATGACGACAAAAAAGAAAGGGGAGAGAAGGGACAACTCCTCAGTCCCCATGCTCTTACATCATTGCATGGTTCAAATCTTGTGAACCCAATAATTGGAAGTTATGGCCTCCAGAGGCTGAAGGCTGCCCCCTCAGGGAGGCCATAACTCCCAATTGTTGGGTTCACATGATTTGAACTAATCATTGCAAGTCTCTGGCTATACAGCGTCTTGCAATGATATAGTATGTAGTATGCTACAATTGTTTTTAAATTTGTACGAATTAATCCACACACATACAAGTCAGGTATGTGTCCACCTGTGGAATATTTGGTGGACATTTGGTGGACACATATCTACAGGCTGACTAGTTGTGGATCTGATCCATCCTGTGGCTCAATGGTAACGTCTAAACTGTAAACTATCAATTGAAAGTCAGTGGCCTAATATCTAGTGAGTCAATTGCTATGTAGTAAGTAGTGGTGGGCACGATTGAGAAATTTTAATCACGATCAATCTTTCCCTGGGAAAATTGATCTTCAGTTAATCTTGGAAATAATTTCGACTCAGTCTGCTTCAATTACTGAAGAAATAAAGCTGAAGCAATAAAATGGAAGTTGCGTTACGTTGATCCGTACAGCATATAATTTTGGTTTTGATGGCAGTGCTTTCATATGCCAGGAAATTTCCTGAAAAAAGGAAATTTGGGCATGTGTAAGGAAATAAAGAGGAAATAATTTTAGAAGAAAAAAGAAAAGATATATAGAAAAATTTGCAGGAAATATTTAACTGGAAAGAAATTTTTGTTTTCATGCAACTACTGTTTCTACGAAAGATGCAATAGTTGCATACAGCAACATACAAGTCACAAATCTAATTGTGTGTTCTTACTTTGAGTTAGGTGCGTAAGTTCTTAGGAATTGCCTGTTCATACAGAATACATATTACGAGGGCCTTTGGCTTTTTGCAGATATAAATATTATTAGTCGCGAAACTTTGGTAAGAAGCATGTAGGCATGGTAGTGCATGGTTATTGGTGTGGTAATATGGTAATATGATAAATATGGTAATTGCATATCAGGCCATGGTAATGTAGAATCTGTGTTACCATCCCTCATCCCATTTTTTTTAATCATAAACTGTAGATTCCAGATTCCCTTTGCCTCATCTGGATTTTGGCTATAAACTCTA
>JAOQGN010283125.1:0-35621 GCA_027564295.1 Himantozoum antarcticum | reverse complement strand
AAAATTAAATACAGCTCTAAGCCTATTTGATACTATCACAATAAAGTTTTACGCCGATTGGAAATTGAGGACAAAAACGATTTTTGGTCACATGATGTCGTAGCCGGTCTATCAAAACACATGTACTAAGTTGACAACTGTTAAATTGTAAAGAGCAGACAATTCCAAGTAGGCAAAGAGAAGATGAATCCAAATTTGTAGCTTATTTTTTTTGGCGACCTACTACTACAGTCTGTATTAACGGACATTATTTTTGGCGACTTGTAAGGTTCGTCAAATTCGCCAAAATGAATTCCAACGAATATTTTCTTCCAGTAGGGTATTTATATCTGCCATGATCCAAGGCCTACAGATGCACAGATGAAATGGTTTTATGTCAAAGGAGACCATCTCAGTTTATGCTGATATCGTGATTGAACTTTATTACTCTCTTTATCTAATTATACAGATGATAATTATGCTATATAAAGCAGGAATAGCCTCATCAATTTTGAGTAATTGATTTTGCTTCTGGGTCTGTCAATGGTTGAGTAGAGTTACGTTAGCATATATTTGCTAAAATTGAAGAACTAATATTTGCTAAACTAAAATTACTTTTCTCGGAATAGTGTACTAATTAATGGTTACATAAAGTTTACAAAATCCAGAAAACATTAGACATGTAATACATATAAAACAAAACGACACCTGTGCTGCACTGCTATGGACTGTTTAGCTCTCCTAACGTCTTCAAAGCAGCTTCTAAGTTTCTGAGTTCATTGTAAATTGCCACTACCTCAGAATGAAATACTGATTTCCAAGTCTCTAGCAATAAATCTCTTCATAGCATTTTTGAGCAAGATTTGCTTCCGACTTCTTTAATAAAAAATGCAGTGCATAGTAATTCAGCTTGCTACCTCCTATATATATATCGTGAAATAAAATATAGATAGCTTGTTGACTTGATAACAAGAGCAATGATTGGTGACACTGTTTATCTATGGTGCGTAATTATATATTTACTTCTCCTAAATTTACTGAAGTATTATTTCAAATTACACCATGCCTCAAAGCTATTAAATTATAAAATTACTCTACTGGAAGAAATTATTAGCGGATTTATTTTTGCCGAATCATCAGCACCAAACTGAATTAGCGGACTTTATATTTAGCGAATTTTGAACAAGCGAAACTTAAAATCATGCAAAGTGTTGTTGTCTATATAAAACCTTCAAATTTTACTACTTAGACTCTTAAAACTTTTGCATGAATTAACTATTGGCGGAACTACTGTAATTTTGGCGAATTTTCCATCAGCGAAATTAGCCAAAATTAATTCCAACTGATAATTTCTTTGAGTAGGGTAGAAGCTTACGTGTAATTTGGTCCAGAGAATCTGTTACTATTGCTATTCTGTCACTATACAATAGCCGTGTTGCTATGCTATCTAGTATAGACGTAATTCTGTCTCTACTTTATATATGTCTGGTGGTGCATACTGGTGGTGGTGCATACTTGTGGTGGTTTGTCTACTGGTAGTTACAATCTGTGTGGCCCGCATAATAACGTTATCACCACAGCAATGCCAAACACATCCGAACTACGCATATGCTATGCATAGTATTGTGATGCCACAGCACATTCCCCCTCACTTGTACATAAACATTTATATACATAATTATACATATGGGCATTACTACATCGAGTACATATGCATCGTACCTATATCGTATCACCTACCTCCTCAGCTCCAGTGGCCTCATTAACTTCCATATTTCTATATTTACTATATTGTTCTATTTTTCTTACCTGGTACATACAGTTGTAGCTGATATGCCATTAGTTAGCTTGATAGAAGGAAGGTCAATGAAAATACTGGTAGATACCGGTTGCACGATAAATCTCTTCTCCAACTTTGTCTTTTGATGGCGTTCTAATATCGCAAGGGAAAATCTTTTGTCAAAACACTGCTAGTAGTGACCCACCATTCCGGAGATCAGCTATTGCACCTCCGACACCTGCATCACAACCTCCACAGCCAGAGCCTGTATCTTGTAGCTCTCAGTATCTCGACGGATGTAGCTGATGTAGACATCAACTTCCAGTGAGACCCAGGAAGTCGAAGCCAAGAGCTCAGATTTTAGCTTGGATTTCACAGGACACTTGAAGCCATTACCTGGCTATTTATTACTGGAGATGAGAGGACTACCTGTACGCAGTATCTGTAATGGATCCCAGGCTATGCATACATGCCAGGCAGTACCTGGTTTTAAGCTTCTGCCTTTGTAAATTCCCGTAAACAGGATTCATTCCTTTTACATCAGAAATGTTTGGGAGGAATAGCTCTAAATGGAAGTGGTGATGAGCCAGCATCCAGGTTGATCTACCAAGTTTGCAAGCCATCTATAGATACATGAAGTGGACAGATGTTCCACAGTTACAGTAGTGTATACCATCCGTCTCTGGCAGGAAGAAGAAGGACGGCACAGACAATGTTAGGGAGAGCTCCAGGGGAGGACATGTTTTACATATTTATTCTCCAAGGTTTTATATATTTTTTCTAATTATTTTGCTTCATGAAAATTTCACCAGTTCAGACATGCTTTGCCATAGCTCAGTTGGCCTGGGTTAACCAGTGTGAAATGTCTTTGACACATTAGGTACAATGTGCCACCACACCTTATGTGTGGTGGCCTGGTACAATGGTACAATCGGCCTGGCCAGGCCAGGCCAGGCCAGGCCAGGCCAGGCCAGGCCAGGCCAGGCCAGGCCAGGCCAGGCCAGGCCAGGCCAGGCCAGTCGATTTTGAAAAAAGACATTTTTCAGTTTACGGAAACTGTTTTTTTTATAGATACGTTCTTACATGCGGAACCACTAAGATAAAGTTATCATTTCGTCTTCTGCTACACACTTATACCCTTAATTTATTTATACAATAATATTACCATATTTTATTACTATATTATTACTGTCTTGTCTTTGCTTCATTATATTATGCTTGTCTCATATTCTGGAACTTGGAATTGATCTAGGAATCTATCGGCGCTCCGGCTTAGTGGGATAGTGTGAGCAGATCGGTACCCTCAATATCAAGGTCAATATCTAGAACACAAATAACCATGGATCCACACTGTCGTGACGGGTGGTCCACCAAACCTCCTGCACCCATTTGTCACGACGTCTACAAAATAATGTTTTTTTGGTGTGAGCAAAAGAGGGAAACAAGTTCCTAACTTCAATGCGGGTGGTCAAGACGGGTAGACTGCGTGGGTTTTGTAGAACCCAAGGTTATGCAAAATGGGGTGGGGGTATGATCTCTGAAGAGAGCAAACCTCCCAAGAATTAATTCTGGAGAGGAGCGGATCTGGTCGACTCGATAGTGGATCATCATCACCATCCTCAGTGCGCTGCGCGTGATGGACAAAGAGAAGACAACTCTAAATCAAAAGAACATTGTGGCAACTCAACTGCAAAAGGACATCGTGACCACGAAAGAGACGACAACTCTACAAACGGATGTCGTGACAAAAAAGAGAAAATACAACTCTACAACAATCTCAAAAATATAGGAAGAAAAAGAGAAGACAACTCTACTGCAAAACGAACATCGTGACAACTCTACAACGAAAGGACATCGTGATAACGACAAGAAAAAGAGAAGACATCTCGACAATAAACGGATACTGCGAAAAAGAAGAAAGAAGACAACTCCACAATGAAAGGACATCGTGACATCAACAAAAAAAGGAAAGAGAAAACAATTCCACAACAAAAGGGTACGCTGACAACCCTAAAACAAAAGGACATCGTGAAAACGAAGAGAGAGACGGAGAGAGGGAGGGAGGGGGGAGAGAGATAAGACAACTTTACAACGAAAGGTCATCCCAAAAAAAGACTTCTCGATGAACGGACACCGTGACGACAACAAACAAGACCCCGTTGGCAAAAAAGTAAAAAGGACAAGAGAGAAAATGAAACAACCCGCGCAGTCCGGGAACTGGGGCGGGTTTTTGCCATTTCGCTACCTCTGGCGAAACCATCGTGACTGAAAATAACACCTGGGGTGGCAACGTAAAGACTCCGAAAAACGTATGGACATCTCCACCAATACCACCAGCGTCCAACCTAACTGTTCCACCACTAACACGAGCATGCCGTCCTGTCAACTTTGTTAAGGGAGGAAAACATGGCTTTTTCCTTTCCATTGGCCGTCCTGTACAAGACTGTCATGACAACACCGTCAAGGGATAAACATCTTTTCCTGAGCATTTGCACCGTCACGACCTGTACAAGCCCGTCACAATGATGCTGTCAAGAGAGAAAACCGTTTGTCCACATCTTTGCACTGTCACGACCCGCACACGACATCGTTAAATTTTCTTTATGTTTTTTTCTCTCTTCCCTTGTCACGACGGTTTTGTATGGGTTGTGACGTTCCTAAGTCTCGGGAAAGACTTTATTCTCCTTTGAGAGAGTTGTCACGGCGGTCTTGTACGGGTCGTGATGATGCAAAGGCTCGGGGAAAAAAATGTTTCTCTCCTTTAACAAAGTTGTCACGACGGTCTTGTACGGGTTGTGACGATGAAAAGTCTCAGGGAAAAACGTTCTTTTCCTTTAGCAAACTTGTCACACCGGTCCTGTATGGGTCGTGATGATGCAGAGACTTGGAGAAAAAATTTTCTCTCCTTCAACAAAGTTGTTACGACGTTCTTGCACAGGTGGTGAACATGCAAAGCCTTGGGACAATGGAAAAAGTTTTCTCTTTTAAGAAAGTTGCTACAATGGTCTTGTACAGGTCGTGACACTGCGGAGACTCAGGGAGAAAATGCTTTTCTCATTCAATAAAGTTGTTACGAAAGTCTTGTATGGTTCGTGACGATGCAAAGGCTCGGGAAACTTTTTTGCTCCTTTGAGAGTTTTCACGACGGTCTTGTACAGGTTGTGACAATGCAAAGACTAGGGAAAAATGTTTTTTTCCCCTTTAGCAAAGTTGTCACGACGGTCTTGTTCAGGTCTTGACTTGTTCGCTTGTATGGTTGTGACGATGTGGAGTTGCATTCCTTTAACAAAGTTGTCATGACGCCCTTGTACGGGTGGTGACAATGCAAATACTCAGGGGGAAAAAAAACTCTTCTCTCCTTTAACAAAGTTGTCACGACGGTCTTGCACGGGTCTTGACAATGCAGGGTTGCAAAGACTCGGCAAGACTGTCGTTGTTAAGGGAGAAAAAAAAAGAAATTTTTCCTTTGCATTGTCCGTCCTATACAAGACCGTCGTGACAGCTTTGGTAAGGGAGAAAATGATTTTCCAAGTTTAAAAAAATGTGTCACGTTGGTCTTGCCCTAGCGCTAACCCGTCGTCAGATGGTCAGTGCATCTGCTCACCATGAGGAGTGAGAAGTGATTGATCAACCCAAAATGGAATGACAAAACATCACCCAGCTAGCACTGTAATAGTACAATATGAAATAGCATCAGCCAATGGCAACACACCGGGTTTTATCTATAAAATCTCAGCTACAAAATATTTCACCACTCATCATTCAACCCCACGACATCAGACAAAAAAAATTAAATGTCGCAGAGACAACTGGAAGAGGAGAATCCCTTTAGATTTCCAGAGATGCCGGACTCTGACCTGCAGCAGACCATCTCCATCCCGGGGTGACCAGTTGTGACGACACGACTAGCGGTGACTATGATGGATATGACAGCCAAGCGCAAGGTCCGGTGACAAAGAAGAGAAGGATAACAACGATGTCACTCTAAAATGGTGGTGGAGAGGAGACAAGACGAGAACGGAGGTCACTCACTCGATGAACTGAGGCGAATTGCTCTCAAAACGAGGTAGGAAACTTTACATCTGATGTTCAGCTTTATCAAAAGCACCATCACCATTATTCTCCCACTAGCGATGAGGGACTGACTTTTTTAGTACAATTTTTGCGTCTTTTCTTATGATAAATGTTATTTTGATAAGTACGCTAAATGTCTTTTCTTGCACTACAGTCTTGTAGGTTCACCATGATTGACATTACGGTTTGTCACGATGTCCCACATCGCTACTGGTGGTAACATCGTGACTAAAAGCTCTTCCAGATGGATCAAATCCTTTTGGTGTCAATCATTCCATTGTTCACGGTTTGTTGTTTTGTTTCAGCCAAATGGGGAAGGCTCAACTGTCGACTCTGGACAATTACAAAAAGTTGAGTGATTTGGAGGCCTACCTATGTAAGTGTGCGGTGGTAAGGTGATAGACTCCGCTTATGGAAAGGTATCCCTATTGAATTGTGTCTCAAACAAGCAGACAGGCGGTGGCAAAAGGGAGTCTTACAGACTGATCGCACCAGAACAAGTCATGCCGGATGCCAGTGAAAAAGACTACTTTCCTTGCATCATGGTGTAAATGGGGATGTCCATTCTACTGTCGCCACGTGATGGCGGCTCCTCTCACAAGTTTCTTAATGTGAAGCGGGTGACAACCAATACTCCGCTAAATATCATGAGTGTGACGCGCCTGGCTCAGGAGTATCAACAAAAGACGGAGGAAGAGCTGATGGAGTCTTTCCACATAAAACAACTTTCAGAGTTTAGGCGGGGATTGTTTTTGTTTATATCGGGGTTAGGACAATCGCTTCTGGTTCCAAAGGCAAAACGCTGACAAGAGAACTGTTTCGGTCATGTCGTACAAGACAACCATAGGTGGTCGGGTTGACAGGGGTGATGTCTTTATTCCAGATAGAGTTTACACTCAGGCTAAGAAAAGCGTTCCAGGAATGATGATTTACAAAGGGGAAAGGGTTGGCAAAGGTAACATGATCTACTATGACGTCCTTGTAGTCGATGCGGTTCAAAGAGAATTGTTAGATGGGATGGGGGTGATGAGGACACCAGTGAGGCTTGAAGCCTGAGACTTTAGCAGCAGCGGCACACCCATTCACCTCACTTGTCGGTGGGATGCTTTCACATTGGAATCGAGTGCGATATTACACTGTGACCTAACAAGTTATTTTTTCACAACTGTTGTACGTAGATTTGCACACCTAATGCTTATTTGTATGCTTTTTCCGTGACTTTCGTTGTAATCAACTGTTTTAACACTATAAAATTAAAATTATTCACTTATACTCTGAATATCGTCTTGTTTCTTACACCATTGACTGGTGAGCATTTCTCACATTTCTACAGAGATTAGTGCTAGTGACTTTCATTGTAATCAACTATGTTAACGCAACAAAATTATTCACTTACACTCTGAATATTCTCTTGTTTCTTACACCATTGACAGCATTTCTGATATTTCTACACAGATTAGTGTATTTTCAATGGTTGTATCGATTTTAGAAATTGTTTTCAATGGTACTTCATTCCAAAAAAATCAACACTTAAAACAATGTACTGAACGATGGTGAATGGTACATAACCGTTGTTACTACCGGGATTTATGTTTTTTTAACGGTGGTGTAGGTTTTTTTATCGATGGTACTTCATTCCATTACCAAAAAAAGGCTACACCCAAAATGATGGTGTCAAAACGATGGTGATGAACCTTCTCAAACCAATCGACATTGAAAACCATGGACTTCTCTTTGTACTTTCAAAATTAAGACGCGTATTGGTTTAATGTCACAATCGATTATGATTGGAACATAAATAGTTTCTCTTTGGACTTTCAAAAAATGGTGATAGACCTTCAAAACAATACCCCCAAATGGTGATGAGTCAACTTTCAACACTCCATTTTTTGTATCTGATCGGTTCTAAGATGTTTTGTTTCTTTATGCTTGCAGCGTCCAACAATGGCAGATAATCTCCTGTATTGTATGATTTGTGGTGAGGATTATCCTGGAAAAATCGACTGTTTCTTGTGTGACACTAAAGTCGATGTCCAGCTGTGTTAGGAGTGCGCTGACAAACGATTTGGAGATGACTGCATATGTCTGTATGAACTGTGTGAGCGATACGAGGAAATCTCAATTGTGTGTAGAGATACAGAATGTTGGTGGAAATTTGATAAAGGGTGAGTAATGTTTAGGGGTGTATATAAAAATAAAACGGTATTTGTTATTGTTAACACATTCAGCATTTACACCGTTTTTTGTACTGTTACGGGTCAGATTATGAGGAAGATTCAGAGAGTCAGTGACGATTTGGAGAGACGATGAGCACTCTCATCTCACCTAGTCGTAATCCACAATGCTACAGAGAAATGTGTGAAAGTTTCTGTCAACATTGTCACTGCGTATTACATATACATAAAATCCGTGATTGTCATTTATAAAATAAATATTGATAGTCTTCGCTTAAAATGTCACCATTTAATAATTATGATTAGTATGAGAGTTGAAGTGTTGGTGACTAACACTCCTACCTTCACCTCATCTTTTGATGAAGCTGAACATCCGTTGCCAAAACTAGGTGGTAGATTGCCATAATACTATATTATACAAATCAACACAAAACGAATTCTCATTAGGTTTATGTTGCTCAAGTTGACAAGATGTGTGTCTATAATAATCGCAAACTCATCGTTGCCATAGCTCTTCTATCTCTATGTTTTAATGTAACCAGAACCCCTCAACGTCATTTTGCGTCTATTGTCTTGACGGGCACAGAAGCTCTAGGTAAACAATCTTTTTAAGGGAGGAGTGGAAACGCTATAACCTTGAAGTGGTGGGGAACAAACACTCCCACCTCATCTCCTGATGAAGCCGAGTATCCGTTGTCAAAAAACTAGGTGGTAGATGGCCATTACCATATTCATATTGCACAAATCAATTCAAAACGAAGTCTCATTAGGTTTGTGTTGCTCAAATTGACAAGATGTGTGTCTATTATGATTGCAAACTCATCATTGCCGTAGCTCTATCTTTATATTTTGACCTAACCCGAACCCGTCAACGCCAATGTGTACTTTCTCAGTGGGGGCAGAAGCTCTAGGTAAACAATATTTATTTCACCCTCAAATCGTTGCTGCAGATGAAATGAATCAAGCAGTACATCTCCCATTTTTTCATTAGTAGAGTCTGATATGTTACTAATTTTTCTATTTCATAGTGGCCATGTATGATTGTAGAGAATGCTTCCTCGGATCACAGAACAAGTATGAGTTGGAAGATATTGGTAAGCCAAACGCTTTTTTTTATTAGGTAGTAATCTTTTGAATCATTTTAAATAAAATTGAAAAAATAAAACATTGCTCGATACTGTGTCTTTTTCCAGGGGAGGTCATAGGTATGATTAAAAAAGATATCTATGTTTGATATAGAGGAAGGAGATGTATTTATTATCCTGCTAGTGGAATGATCAATTGTAAACGAAATACAAAAGGCGATGGGGTCTACATATGTCATCTATATCTATGTATAAATGGACACTTAAAAGCTAGTTATGAAAAACTGGAATGATGGATACCAACAGTCATCCTTCTCTCAGAGAATATTTTGCTTGAGACACAATATCGTTGATATCTACCTTATATGATTTATAAGGTAGATTATTATATATAAGGTATTATATACCTTATGGGATTTATAAGTAACGGTTCTATTTAGATTTCTGCGTGGAAGGGGGAGTCGATTGATGGGGGATCTAGGCGGAGTGTGGGGGAGGAGGTAAAACAGGTGGAAATGATTTACAAAGGATAAGAATATGGTGTTCAGGAATTGATGAAAGCTTCAGGTGATATAGAGACATGGTGGAACCAGAACGTCTGCTTCAAGAGGGCGGAATCGGAAATCACGTAGTTTTGGTTTCGTTTAAGCGGTATAGCCTCAATTGCAACAAAAGCAAAAATGTGTAGGAAAGAAACATACCCAAATAAAAATTTGCCGTTACGCAAACAATCTTTTTTAGTTGTCACGATGTCCTACATCTTTGATGAAAAAAATACTGTTATCTTCATCTTTACAATAACAAAATAAAACTATCATCCTACTGCTCGGAATTGGAAATCACATGGTTTTAGTTTCGCTTAAGATGTATAACCTCAATTTCAGCAAAGCAAAAACGTGTAGGGAAAACATACCCATACCCAAATATAAAGTTCCCATCACACAAACAATCTTTTTCATTTGTAACGATGTCCTACATCTTTCATAAAAAAAAATACTGTTATCTTCATCTTAAAAAAAGAAAACCATCATCCATCTTGCCGCTACGACATCGCAGTGACAGTTTGGTTACAAAAAAATGCTTGTTTTAGTGTTTCCACGACCCGCAGAAGGTGGTTTTCCCGAGCCTGTTCATCATTGCGACACGTACAAGACTGTCATGATAGTTTGAGAGTGAGTTTAAGGTCTTCCACGGGTGCTAACCATCCCATCCGCTAGCACAAGAGTGTCGTGACAATATGTTGCCCGAGAAATGTTTTGCTTGAAAAATGAGGGGCGACTGTCACCCTACCACAAGCACAAGACTGTCGTGACAGTTGGAGAGTGAGTGAAATGCATGTTTGTGAGCAACTGGTGTGAGTTTGCTGGTGTGTTTACAGTGAGGTTTTAGTGTTTCCACCGCCACAACCCACAAAAAAGTCATCGCGACAGTCTGAGAGTGAGTGCTCACCAACCCGTCGTGACAGTTTGAGAGTGAGTGGAAAATATGTTTTGAGTGCTTACCTTTCCATTGCCTAGGATTGGCACATTCGTGGCACATTCACATTTACCACTAGTGTTGATTTAGTTGTTCATTGGTACGACCTGCACAAAACCGTAGTGACAGTCTAAGAGTGAGTGCTTTCCAACCTACAGTTGGCAGCGAGACCACTGCCACATTTTCAGGCGAAGAAAAACTTTGTTCCCCAAAACTTTGCTTTGCAAATTGTTACGGTCTCGTACAAGACCGTCGTGGCAGTTTGAGAGTGAGTGCAAAAAATGTTTACGAGTGCTTACCATCCCCGTCGCTGTGAGAAAACATTTATGCTTTTCTGAGTCTTTGCATTGTCACCCCGAGCATTTGCATTGTTACTACCCGCACAAGACCGTCGTGGCAGTCAGAGAGTGAGTTTTTGCCATCCTGTGGCTAGCACAAGAGCGTCGTGACATTTTCAGATGAGGCCCCAACCTTTGCAGCATTACGACCCTGCACCAAGACCGTCATGACAGTTTTGAGAGTAAGTGTGAGGTGGTGGTGGTAGAGACGTCGAAGAGCTAATCCGACTCTACGGTTTCCCAACGGTGACTCTACGGCAATCGCCATCGATTGCAACACGAGCGCGGGTGCCCACGTTTTGCTCCCGGGTGGAGAGGAGTCCGCTCACTGGCTACTCCACGGTCTCGCAAGGGTGTCGTAGTTTCACAAGGGTGTCAGATTGCACAACGCATGGGCGCCCGCTCTTGGCCGCCCGGGCGGCACCCTTTCATTGATTCCCCGCGCCCCGGTCGGAGGTTCGTTCTAGACTGCGCGAGCCTTTCGCGCATCACTCTTCCTCCATCCATCGAGTCAGTCAGATGGTCCTATTGATTATGGGAGTCGATGTTTGTGATCACGATGCCACTTTTGTGGAGATACGGTGATGACGACGAGCTGCTGATTCGACGATGACTACACGACCGGGTCAGTAGGCGGTGGTGGTGGTGGGGGCGAGTGAGAAGCTCGTGGCTTTTCGTGGTGAGGGGAGCGTTGGGCGCCTGCACCCCCGGGCGTGCGGCGGTTGCCTCCGAACCGTGGCAGAGCCATGAGGAGTCATGCGCCATCATCCTCCCTTCGACGGGCATCGGGCTTGATCAGGTTTGCGGAATTGCCGATCGCGCGTCACATTTCTCTTGCTCTCTCTCTCTCTCCCCTACTTTGTCGCCAAGTGTTTTTTTCCCCGATTCTCTCCACATCGCCGAGGGGCGTGTCGTCATCATAGAGTCGTCTTCTTTTTTTCGTGACATTTTGTTGTGGAGTTGTCTTCTCTCTTTCTTTTTTTCACGACGTCCTTTCGTTGTAGAGTTGTCTTCTCTTTTTTGGTGTTGTCACGATTCGCTTTTGTTGTAGAGTTATCTTCGTTTTTTCGTGATGTCCTTTTCTTTTAGAGTCGTCTTCTCTTCTTTTTTTCATCACGATATCCTTTTGTCATAGAGTTGTCATGATGTCCTTTTGTTGCGGAGTTGTCTTCTCTTTTTTTTTGTCATCGCGGAGTCGTCTTGCTTTTTTTGTCATGATGTTCGTTTGCTTTGCAGTTGACTTCTCTTTTTTCTTTTTTTTGTCACGATGTCCTTTCGTCGTAGAGTCGTCATGTTGTCCTTTTGTTGTAGAGTTGTCTTCTCTTTGGTCCGTCACACAGTCGACGCGGTGGTGCCTTGGGTATGATGAGGCGCCATCGAGTCGACCAGATCCGCTCCTCTCCAGATTTAGTTCCTGGGAGGTTTGCTCTCTCAGGAGATCATACCCCCTCCCCAGTCCCATTTTGCCTAGCCTTGGGTTCTACAAAATCCCCATAGTCCACCCGTCCTGACCACCTGCATTGGAGTTAGGAACTTGTTTCCCTCCTTTGCCACACCGACATAGCCTTAGTTCCTAGAAATCGTGACAAATGGGTGGGGGGATGGGTGGCGGACCACCCATCATGATCCCTGGTTATTTGTGTCCTAGATATTGACCGAGGGTACCGATCTGCTCACACTATGCTACTGGCACTGAATGAAAGTGGGATTTATTTACGCTTGATATCAAAAAGTATTAATATTTATGCAGTATTACTGGCTACTGGATCCGCCACATTTCACCAAATGTTGAGATGGCAGATGCCAAAACTTAAAGAGCGGCAAAGTTATTAGCACCCGTCTGCATCCTATACCCAGAGCATGGCTAAGACTGGTTATTAGAGAGCTTCAGCATGGAGTTATTCGCTCGACGTCATCGGTGAGCAAAGTGGTATAATAACATTCCATGTCATACAAATGTCTGTGTCACGTAACTACAGTAGCTACTGTGATTAGATGAGGGCGTCGAGCTGATAACTCTATTCCGAAACTCTCTATTATCGTATACTGGTAAAACACAGTATCAGCCTGAAATTGACATCAACGTCTGTTTGATCCAACGCTGACAATGAGGAATTTGGGTCTATTCGCAACTGCCATTTCAAAACTACAAGTCATGTAGTGATCCACATGTAGGTGACACTGCTTAGGCATTATATGGGGAGGGGTAACTATATGCTCCACCTCCAAATCCCAATCCGCAATCTATAGACACTCAATTTCCAAACGGCAGTTACATGACGACCGTATTCTAGCAATGAGCGCTGTGTATATTAGATATGATAATTGAAATACAAATAATTATGATAATACAAACCGCATTTCCATTTTCGTTTCAGTAATAAGCAATAATAAATTATTGTTATAATCATCATAACAAATTATGCGTAGACTGATATTTGCTTAGGTAACTCGTAGAATATTTATACATATCTGCATATACACAAAATAAGGTAATATAGGATTAGAACTTGATTATACTATAATGCGCTACAATAACACAAATTCTTATTTAGCTCTTTGACTACATTTGCATTGCATGTATAAATATTTGGTGAGGCAGCAGACACATAATTATTTCTCAGTGGGATACATTTCATATGTCAGCTCTGTTACAATTTCAATATTTACTTGAGATATGCAACTTAAAACCACTTATTAGATTGTGTGAATGCCGGGCGAGAAATGTTGTGTAAATAGCCATATAATAGCTGAGTAACCAAAATTAATATTTCTTCATTTGAGCTTCGAGTCTCAATAGTTTTCTTCAGACGAGTTAATGCTCTGTAGACAAAATAATGTACTATTCAGAGGTAAGTACACACATTCCAGACCACAGTGTAGGTCTGCTACATTTCCAATCGAGGCAAATCAATCATTGGATAAGCCAGCACTATGCTAGGCTTATTAGAACGATCTTCTTGGGGGGCCTTCCTCACAGACTACACATAATTGTCATGATATCCAAGGACAGGCGCCTCCCTTTAGATGCATAGCTATGCATTCTTATTGATTGATACAATGCGCTGCAGTCATCACACAGTGCTTTATTTATAAGCACTGCACCATCCTCCAGCGTCTTTTTAGATAATTGAGCTTCACAGCTGAATACTTTTGTCATACATTTAGATGATCCGGGTGCAAAACTATTTTTAATAATAGCTAGTAAAGTAGGAGTTGTCGTACAGTTTTTAACTGCAGGCATTTGTATTAATTAAATGTATATAAAATATAAATATTTATACCCAATGATGTCATTGCTAAGAGGTGTCTGTGGTCGGACTTATGTGTGATGTCATCATGATATCATACTGCAAAGCTATGTTTAAGTCATAGGCCAAGTGTTGCTGCCATAGACTTCCTATATATTACTTGATATGCTAATATATACTACGTCTATGGTTGCTGCAGTGTCTGTATGCTGTGAGCATCTGTGCTCATTGTTCAACATAAATTTATTGTTTGTGGCTAGCCTTGATTCTATCAAATCGTTTAGCAAAGATAGGATGTATTTACAATGTATGTCTTTTCTTAGCCTGCTGGAAAGCTCATGCTATTTTCCGCCATGTTTGGAATTAGCTTCCCTCTTGGTCCCAGTATGGTATGGTTGTCCATTAGGGTACATTCCCTCTATTGCAGAGATGATTAGTGTGAATTTGTGTCATGCAGGGGCGTATATTGAGGTCCTGGCACCACGATACGTCATCTGTAGTTTTACCTTGTAGGAAAATTTCTTTGCATCTTTCTAATGTTGAAAAGCCCACAGTCACCTCCATTAGAACTCCCTACCGGGTAGGTTACCACTCCCCCCTTAGAACTCCCTCTATAAATATCTTGGTGATGCAACCACTAAATAGCTGTTTTACAATGTTTTGACAGGTTTAAATGGAATTTTTTGCTAAAATTATGATGTAAGGTGTGAAATTGAAACTGTAGGGTGCAAAATAGAAAATGTAGGGTGTACAATTTTGAAAACTTAGGGTTTACATTTTTTATACATGTATATGACCCTGGTTCTAATTGTAGACCTTCATAACATCAAGAGAGTACAACTGATTATGCCTGCTTGTGATATCAGAGGTTTCACTGAACCTAGCCTGGGTTCCCAAGGCTTCTGCAGGCATTGCATGGTGAGGGTGGGTGAGGTAAAGGCTTAGGAAAGTTCGATTGAAAGTGGACGAGATAGGATTCCTATGCCGGTAAAGAATTTACCTCATCCCCTCACTACACAATGGCGGCAGAAAACTTGGCTACACTGAAATCTGAAGAATATTTACTTAAAATTATAAATGATAGATGATAAATTATAGACAGATGATAGATTATAAAAAGATAGATGCAATATATTTATCACTTTTGCACTAGCTTATATCATATATTGTGTTACACAATAAATAGTATAATGCAACTGCTTTTCGATTAGTTCACATATTCACAGTAAAAACAACATATTAACCAAAAATACAATATTTCCATGCCACTTCACCTTATTTGCAGCAAGATATTGAAATTCTATTTTCAAGAATTCGTAAATAATTTTAAGTTTGGTACCATGTTTTCTAATTTGGCACTAAATAACATACCGTAATCAGCAATGTTGCATACCGGTATTTTTTAATTTATTACACGTACAGTATATCATATACTTACACAAATACAAGAAACCAGTAAGTAAGTGCATAAGTAAGTAGGTAGGTAAGTAAGTATGTACGTAAGTAATATGTAAATGACATAATACCACATGTGATACTAAGCATTATGTAAAATGTCAATAATCCATAAAATTCAATTCCGGATTAGTAAATGTATGGAGCTTCAAAATTGACCTTCAAGAATTAGCACTAAACTGAATAAGTGTCATTTGCAGATGAGGGTGTGGATCTTCTCCCCCACCTACCATTGCAATGAGCTTTGTGATAGGCCGACGGTTGCATTATTATACAATAATGATAATGATGGAATAGCAGCTGTGTGCCAACATACTTGGAGATAAGCGCTGCCAGTTAGCATCAGTGACAGCAGCTTCAAGCATCATACGATACCTTCTGTCTAATTAATATTCATGTAGCGTCTGTATTATTGATAACAACTTTTGTATGCAACGTTGTCAAATGTTACATTTAGAGGCTAAGCAATTTATTGATAATTGTATATCATCAGGATTTGCAGAAGTCAGAAGGTTTGTAAAGTTATATAGAACAGTATTGTTTGATCCTTTTAAGATTAATATTTTTATTATGCATGTTGCCTAAAATTGTAGTATACTTCAACTCCTTCAAAAACTGATCAACCCATCAACTAATTTTCTAAAGATGATACTCAATAAAGTGTTTCTTTAAAAAATCAATTATTGAGTCAATGCAAAAGGTTGAAAAGTTTGAAATTTGATTCAATAAAATTATTTAGCATAAAGATTACGAAGAAAAATAGCCAATAATGATATTACATGTACATAGTTTAGAGCTATACTTAGCCTGGAGTTTCCAAACTTTCTGCAAGCGTGGGGGCCTGCTTCTATTTTGCTCTCATGCCCGCATAAAGATTGGGAACCTACCTAGGCTGCCCCATACTGTAAATATAATTTTATAATCTCCCATTACAATATTACATGTATGTTAAAAATGATAAGGAATAATTAATAGTAATATAATAATTAACAAGACAAGTTTAAATAAATCTGCCACTCAGATATAACCTCTTATCGCAAGGTTTCTATCATGATACCTTTTCATAATTAAATATCATGTCAACGTGCACTCTTAGTTTTAGCTAATAAATATAATGAGCAAATGTACTAAACGCTATTTCTAGCGTATCCCAACTTTTACAATATTGCCAACTTTCTGTTAACAGAATGTGAGGTAGGTTAAGATTTTTCTTTTGCTACTTTTCCAGGTGATCTCCTGTTAGACCTGGTCTAGTATTCGGGAGACCATGGCACAAATGTTAGATTTGCACCAACTGTTTATATATTGCTTACACACCCACAATACATGCTTATTTTTCTGTATATCTTTACACTTTCATCATAGTTCAAATCATGTGAACCCTATTAATAATTGTGAGTTATGCGCTCAAGCAGCTGAAGGCCTGCCCTGAACAAATGTTTTCGTATTTTTGCCCTAGCGATAATATTTGTACGTGGCAATCCAATAGTAGAGCTAATCGAGGGAAGTCCACAGCACAGATGCTGGCGTAGGGGTTCGATGTGGGCAAGGAGGAAACCTTCTATGGGATGAAAATTTCCCAGTCAACAGTGGTACTCGAACCCACGTCCTTGGAAATAACTTGCGTCATAGCTGCAAGCTTTAGACCACTAAGCCACCATGACAATGTTGATGGGCAGTCGACCCCTTTTATACGTAATACACTGCTAATCATATACTTACCTGTCTTGTTATTGTAATGTGATAACCTCAAAACCTAGGTCCTCCACACTTCTATCTAAAAATAGCTACCGTTACATTCACAAGTTTTCTAGTCCAGCCCATGCCCGGTAGAGGCAGGATTGATTATTTTTGAGATAGCCCGTGATCTAGGAAATTATTGTAGGTGGAGAGTTTGTCTTCCCCACAAAAATTGCGTTCACTCCCCAAATCCCAATCCACAATTTAGAAGCCAGCTAAGATGGAAAATGTACAATCCTGCACCTAACTGGCCTGGTAGGGTTGTCACCTTCTATAAACAGGCATATGGTGTCTTTGCTGGTATTTGTCTTGGGTAATTACATAACTTGGCTTGGGTTGGCATGACTTATGTAAAGTATTATGTAATGTAACAGTAGCATGTTGTTAGTATCATGCTGTATTTGTTGTCACGCAATTATACAATTTACATGGAAGTATAATAATGATGTTACTTTCCTTCCAATTACAAATATTTACCAGCAGCTGTCCTTATCAGTCCTTTCCATTATGTTCTTTGTCCTGATTGCACAAAATATAGATAATCAACTGGCTATTTCAAAGATGGTATACCATAATGCCAAACAAAGCCAATATACATACCAAAAGCCAAAAGGAATTGTCTACCATTACTTCATATGTTTGCAGCCCTATTTCAGAGCCTCCAGCATTACAGATGTGCATACAAAGAAAAAGGCTTTCCTTGTATGCACACCTGCAATGCTGGGGGCCCTGAAATAGCGCTAATGAGCTTGATGATTGGACTGGCATGCTAGATAAATCAAATCAAGTAGGTCTAAACAGCTAACAGCTATACGCATTATCTCTAAATTTTTAAAAACCCTTTGACAGGCTCACGGGAGTAGGGGCCTGTTGAACCCTCAAATGTCATAAATGTAAAACCACCCACTAATGTGAAAAGAAATTTCCCTCTAATGTAATTACACTCAATAATGTGAAAACGAATTTCCCTCTAATGTACATGAAACCCTCTACTGTCAAAGCAGATTTTCCTCAAAGCCAGCCACATATGTGAAAAAATTTCCTCCTAATGGAAAATCACCTAGAAACGTCATAATGGTGTATATAAAGAAGGACGTTGTTATTTTTTCATGAAAACATTGCTGAAAACTTTGTAATGTCTCAATGATTGACATTCAAATATTACCATGTTTAATCTGACTTATTGGAACATATATATTATATGTACTTCCTCACCAAGTACACAATTGCATGAGATTGTATCTTCGAATAACACCGTATCATGGTGACACAACATAGTAAACTTATTTGATTATACATTTAGTGTACGATGTTAATCTCAATTATATTATACGATGTTGATTGTCAACCATGAAAATAATACAATAAGTAAAGTATCAGATGTTAAACATAAACCAAATGCAGCAAAGACGCCGCTTATCTGGCAGCCTACTACCCCTTGAGGTTTTACTTTGTGCATTTCTTACCAATCAGTACACTCTGTCTGTTATTTTAGTGAGGACATAATGTTGACTTTGACTCTTAAAAGGCTAAATAACTAACTTTAGCAAAAATTGCCTGTAAATTAAAACTTCTCCTTTCTTCTACTTCAAACTTTGGTTTTACTCAACATTCTTCTAATTACGACCCTGAAGTGGCAGAGTGGTCTAACGTGCAGGTCATTCTGGTTTGGCAGCAATGACCTCTGACCTGGCAATGATTCTGTGGAAACAACGATAAAATAATACCAAAATTTGATGGCCACACGTGCATTTCTGTTTGGATTGTCGCAACCAGACAACGACGTATTGCGATAGGTGGAGAGGGGTGTTGTGCCATCGAAGCTGACTGCGAATGCTGTGACAAGCCATAGCATTCCTCATTGGAAGCGAGGATTTTTCGAATTCCTGTGTTTTATATATAGTGAACATAGAGCGAGTACTTGGTTATTGGAAACAGCGGGCACTGGCACTTCAACTGTGTTGACAAGAGTTAACTGTGTTAACTCAACAACTTTAAGAGTTAACTGTGCTAAAGAGTTTACTAGCCTTAGACTATTTAGCTTAAATAGTTCCACTTTGCAATCAATATATTAACCCATTAGCTCCTGGACTTTTTGGCATATTTTGCCCCTGCTTTTTTTTTGATTTCACAGTTTGACTTGTGGGATAATTTATGATAATAAGTTTAAACTAGCTGAATTGCTTTCAATTGAAGGCCCATTAGATTGTCTTTAAAATGATATATTGACCTCGCCTGAAGATGGTCTAGGTCTAATAATAGAAATTTTCAAAATCGGATTAAAATTAATAAAAGGGACAGGCGGCTGCGGGCGGTTTAAGGGCTAATGGGTTAAATAAAGCAATTGTAGTTTGCAGTTAAAGTACGAGATATTTGCTATGTGCCTAGGTTACTTACACTGATTACACTTTCACATTGGTCTGATTCCCTATTGTGAGAACAAAAGTCAGATTTCTTGTTGCTGCAGAAACCCAACAACACTCAGAAAAATCTTAGCGTTCCTGTGACCATAAGCTGACACCTAAATGACATCATTTCCCGGATCTTATTGGGTGTCAGTTACTTGTTAGTAGGATAGCTCACTAGTGTCAGCTACTTGTCAGAAGTAGGTCTAACTGGTGTAGCCACTATGCTAAGTTGTTGTTCAATAAATTAGTTAGTAGAATACTCCTGAATACAATTAGGTGTTCACCAAGCACTAATTTGTTAATCAATTATTTCACAATAACAATAATTGTTTTGTATTTATTATCATTGTTTATATTATTACTATTATAAGAATATTCTACTAAAACAATGTAATGGGCTTTTATAGTAATTGGACTGCTGTGTTGTTGCATGGAGGGGACCTGGGTGATGATGAGTTGGAGTGGGTTCAGAATTTTTCAAATATTTGAGAGCTTTTGATTACCCAACTACAGTACTCCCAAGAATAATTTGCAGCAAAATGAATGGTTACCAAAGTTGCACCATTTCCATTGCCTTCAGTAATGGGTTAAATGGCTTCAAACAGTCTGATCTAATCTAATATCAAATATGAAATCTGCGAAGGTCAAAATGAAATTATGTTAATGTGTTGCAAACTTACCATAGCTGAACAATATTATGTTGAGTTTAAGGATATGCATTGAATTCAAACTGTTGGCATTGAAATTGTTGCCATGGTAAATGCATTGAAATTAAATAATTAGCACAAACAATATTATTATTTAATTGTCAGGGGCAACAAGTCAAGATTATTTCCACATTTCTATAACATTTAGCAGTTTGAATAATAATTAGTGGGTCAGGTACACCAATTCCTTGTTGGTAAAATTAGCTATCCTTTGTGCTGATATAATCCAGACTCATCAAAGCTAATAATGTGTAATCTATGCAGCAAATACATTTAGTTGTAATCAAAACAATTATACTTGATCATCAGAACAATTTATAGCCGAAATGAGCCAATATTTGCTATTTTAGCCAATTTACAATGGATAAGTGCATGCTCTACAATAATAAATAGTCTGACATACTGCAACTGGACACTAAAACTTATTAATTTGATAATTTACACCAAATTAGAATTAATGATACGATAAGATTTTTCTCAGTGTAGTAACTTTTGTGTGACTGTGGATCAGTAACCAAAACAAAGTAAGTGTTACTGTTTGTAGGGATGCATTGTTTATGAAATAAGCAATCGGATAGTAGAGGCATACCAGGAGCCACGGACATACATGTACATGTAATACTTTTGCTCACAAAATTTTACAAAAATTAGCCTTCGTTCGCACATTCCGGGATACTATAAGAAGCAATTCCAAATTCAATAACAACCACCAGTGAACGATAGTTACCAAATAAAAAATTTAATACTGCTATACACACATGCATTGTATTATAAGTATGTACTAACAGTCATGTAATTATATTGTTCACTGACAGCTTTAGTATTGCCTGAGTGTAGGCCTAATGTACTGCAGTAGGTGAATATAATTATAGGTGAATATAATTATTATAATTGCAGTGAATTATTTTTATGTATGCCATCTTTGAAGGACAAACACACTGACAGATGTGTGGGATCATATCAGCAACAGTTTCAATCAGTACAAGGCAAAGCAACTAAGTATCAATGGGTTTGACGAGCCAGATCCTGTGGTTACTGCAGATGAGGCCAGTGAATTGGACTTGGATGATGTATGTCTCGGAGATGAAGAGCAACAATTGAACAATCTTTGTAAGTTTCAGTTTTACCTATATTTTCTAATATTTTTTTATGTGATTCGCAAATCTAGCAAACTGAAATGTCACTAGCCAATATACTAAACATATGCAAAGAATTAATTTAACAACATAAGCCTACCAAGTGGTAACTATAATTGTAGTTAGCAGCTGGTCTGAGATTATGCCAATGTTATTGGTCGTAGAGTAGTAATATCTGTAATTTGTAAAGATGTAGAACAAAATATACATCAATTTACCTGCTTTACTTCGTCAAGGCAATGCAAACAATTTTATTGCTATAATCACTAATCAGGAGTTTGCATTCCACAGTTGTTCCAGAAGTAGCTGAATACCACCCTGCAAGCACGATCAGTATCGCCAATACATTGTCACCCACCAGGGAGTCTACAGAGGATGAAATTACCACTGATGACAACATGTTGATGGAGAGTAGCCCTGCAATCCCCAATCAGTCTGACAACAGTGCAAACATGGTTCAGATGCAAGGTAAGAGGCAACAATATTATATACGTAATAACGGAAATTAGGTTTAACTCCAGGCAATGACACTATGCACTCATTGCAATGTAACTCATGCCATGTGAATTTGATATGCATGTATAGCCTCTTTTCATGACACCAAATTATACGACATTAGGTCAATATTGTGCGAAGGTCAGTTGAAAGTGCAACGGAAGGCAGTCACGCAAAAACTTGTTGGTGGGAAAAGGAGTGACTATTTATCATGAGTTTTCTGGTTTGGGTGACTAATTTCATACATTTAGCACTCCTTTTTGTGACATGGAAAGGAGCTGTACAAAAAATTGTCACATCTTTACATTGCCACCAAACCATGATTTTGCAAAAGCCGTTGCTAATTTCGTGAGTCATCACACAAAAGTGACAAAGCTGTCATGGCGGCAGCAAACTATTTGCATGCATCAATGCATATAACGACATCTGTCTTGATCTAAACTGCAAATACTACTGTTAAACCTGCATGAGCGTAACTCCAACATTTAGTGAGTGGTAGCTTTCCAAATTAGATGACAACTCTAAAATATTTATAACATGCTGTTGCGTGGTAAGTGTTGCACAATCAAGAAAAACATGTCCATTCTCTCACTCAGATATGTATATATGCTTTACTAGACCAAAAGCAAACTTTGTAGAATGGGGATTGAATAATATTATTGTGAAATTATTTATACTGTGAAACTGCTCTATAATTGTTAAACAACTGTTTATACAAACAAACAGTGCATATCCCATATTAGTATTATTAATATAGTGGAGGCATGTAGTAATGAACTAGCAGTATATTTTTTGAGGGATCTATGTAGGATATGTGCACACCCCATGCATACATGGTATAATAGTAAGTATTATAGCCCTGAGTCTAGATAGGTCGATCTAGTTACATCTAGTAAATCTAGTTCGATTGACTGCATCTCAACTGATGTTGCTTGGGTTATTGATTCTTATTATTTTGAAAATGGCAGAAGAAACCAAAGTTCTGTATAATCCACGTCAGGCACTGTCATATAAATACAGAGAGATGCTTTGTGCAACAGCTGACAGAGCAGTCACCTCGAAAATTACAGTTGGAAATAGTCGGTTTCTGGATTGTGGTTTGGGGGTGTATAGGCGCACATAGTTGCCCGCCGTCTCCGACTCTTTTTTGAGCAGTTATTTGCGAATAGACATGGATCCCATGAAGTTGCTAGCTACTAACTACTAACTAGTAATCTGGTATGTGTAGTTGTGTGCTGAGTATGTTTATGCTGCATGCTACATTTGTCTCCCTGACCTACCAATGGTTAATGGTGTATCAATTGATGACTCATGTGCAGTAACTGATACACCCACTGATGACTTTACTAAGTGGGAGGCAGCGAAACCTTCAGCACGGCAGCATATTCAATACTGCAATCCAATTCAATAATTGATACCTTTGATCTGTTTAGTAAAGATTATATACATGCAATTATATGCTATTTAAGTGTAATATTTATCCATAGACTGAAAGCAGTGAGCTATGACATGTCTACTTGATGTGTAATTGTGTATTCCCACCTGAGACTGCAATGTGTACCTCACTGAATGTAGACAGGCAGAAATTAGTGTAGATCCATACATATATTTCCAAATTTTGGTTTATGTGCAGCTGAAGTTCACGATGTGATCGAGTTTCCATGTTTCCGGTGTTTGCGATTATTAAGTGTTGGAATATTGTGGTTGAGGTTTTGGGTTGGGGTATATTTATAGTTACTTCCAGTCACGTCAAATGCCCAAGTTGCCTGAGCCACACATTCTGTTTGGATTGAACAGTCCCGGATTCACACGGTGACAATCCTGATTGGCTCTACATTGCCACAAATTAAATATCCAGAGTGTGAAGAGAATCAACTAGTACTTGACCTTGACCTTGACCTGGTACAAGTGCGCCTTAGCTAGTACAATACCTTGACTCCTGTACTGGTATATTACCCATGTGATGCCCTCACAACTTTTATAGCCGCAATAATTTAAGTATCTGTTTTTCTTTAGCAGTGTTTGAGTTTAAGCTACGTCACTTAAAAAATCATGTGGGTAGTAGAAAACTTGAGTGTGTGAGTTGTGAGGATTGAGGGTGAGATGCTGCTATATTGGATAATTGTGCTGCATAGCCAATATGTGTAGAACTCTCTTGGGAGGTACAGCATAGAGATCTCTACTGGGCCATCAGCGTGTAGCTGTTATAGCTGTAGCTGAACCTGGACACACGAGACGTCAAAATTGTCGTTGCCATTGTAGCGATAAATGTTGTTGCGATCAACCAAAGAGAATTTGATGTGCGAGTGAATGTTTAGTTCTGGATCTAAGACTTGAAACCTTGACTTTCCATCAAATTTTGTCGTTATCTAATCGTTATCGTTACCACAAAGTTAAAGCTAAAGTCATCAGAAACTTTGATATGTCTTGTTGCGGGCCTTCAGCAAGTGTTTCCCTCGTGTAGTGGTAGTGGTAGTGGTGTGGTAGGGTGGTAGGGACGGTGTAGGATTAGTTGAAATGTGTGCAACCAGTTACCAAACGTCCTCTGATCACTTAGACCACTAACAAAAATGTGTTTGCAACAGCAGACTATAGAATACATGGTTGATGGCTGTAATAACATAGATTATGTTTACTTCAGAAATGTATATGAAGAGTAACACCTGGTGCCGATTAAAGGGGGTGGTGAAGTGTGCAGTGGAGTAAGTGGAGTTAGGTGGATAGTTGCAGTGTAATAGTTAGCCTATCTTTTGAGAGCCTGTATAGTGTAGTGTAATTATTTTAATGTACACAAATCTATGTGGATTTAGGGTGTGCTAAATTGACACTGCTCCTATTAAACTTGCAGTGTGTAACAATTCACAATTCAATAGATCCATTCATACATTCCAAGTACTAAAACTTATAGCCTTTATAATTGACTCATTTCTCATTAATAATTAATGGCTTGAATTGTTGAACTCAGAAAGACTGGTTTGTAGCATATAGCTCACATAAGAACAACAGAGCACTTGTATGCTAGTGGTCCTAATGATATGCATTTCTTTTGATGAAGTTATGACACTCATCCCCTATTGATAGTATACAAGTGTAGCCAAGCCCACCTTGCTTATGTGTTGTTCTATTATACTGAGCTAATGCTAATGTTTACGTATCACAGTAATCACAATACGAAACAGCTGGAACAGAAATATAAAGCGATTAACGAAAATGGTAAAGCAATTCTTCGCTTCAATCAGTTTTATTTTCAGATTCAGAACTCAAAGATTTATGAAGCTTTGAATTCCCGTGCAGATTTTAAAAATAATTCTCTCTAGATGTGATGGACATGGTTTTGGAAGTTGTCATCCCAATTAGACAATTACCTCATTTCTCAAAATTACAGTCCCACATGAGCAATATGCGGCAGAGGTTGGCTCTTTCCATTATAACTGTCATGACTAGACAACTCCAAATTAATTGAGCCCTAAACAACCAAATAGAAAATAAGTTTACAATTTACATGTAGGCCTACCTTGTCATTAGCCCCTATATCAGGACTTTCTGCTGTGGCTGAAAGGGAGAAGGCCAGGAGATGGCCCTAGCAGGATAGACCTAGCAGGACATAGAGAATCGTGTATTACCACTTCTAGATACAAGATTACTAGATTACCTTCACCTGGTGTGATTGGAGAGGTTTGCATAGTTGAGGTGTAACCACAACCATGCAAGTTGTAATGATAATTACCTATTGGAAGCAATTACTGTATTGTGATAATAGTATTATGATTACTAACCAAGTAATGATTGCTAATTTGCATGTTTGTGATTATGTAATGGTAGTAATAATGTTGAATATGATGCAATTGTATGCAGTGAATATAGGTTATCAATATCATATTTATCTGAGCTGTATTATTTGTTATTGATCGTTTGGATGCGATCTGTGCTTTGCATGTATTAGCAGTGCAACATTCCCATACCCAGCATTTGATTTCAATCCCTATAGACTTTGTGCAGCTGTGTGTGGATACATTTAACTTCAACACACACTGCACTGAACTATTACTAGGCACTATACAATTAAACATTAATAATCACTTTTACCTACGTAGTGTCTTTGCCAATGTAGTTAGATTCATTCTATTTAGTCAGGCCTGTATCGTACTGTGTATTTAATCAAGCCTATATCGTACTAGTGAAAATTGCAACATCGGTTACAGCTCTGGAGATGGCTGTGACCGGACAACATCTCCCATAGCAACTCCTTGTAGACATTTGCCAGAATGTTACCATGCAGTGATAGACCTACACCGGTTTTAATGTGTGGTAGTAGATTTGTTAGTCTCACATTGGCACTCTCTGTGGTTTGTAGTGAATCTGATTTTGGCTGGCGATGGAGAATAAATATAATTTGGAGTTGTCTGCCTGTTATTAGCGCATTATTACTCATCCTCTATTTAGTGGTTGATGCAATCATAGAGTTATCTGCCTTCTGGAGAGATGAACTCTATGGATGCAATTGACATTCAACTTGACCCTTTTGTTCAACTGGGCCGATGTTAGGTGTTAGGAGGGAAGGGTGTTACACCCTTCCTAACAGGTGTTAGGAAGGAAGGGCTTGCTAAATCTAGCACTCTACTCCAATGTACACTCTGTGCTCTTATCTCTGCTTAGACCACAGGCTAGTAGGACTTTAGGTTTAGCAGTCAGCATGTGATTGATATTAACTGACATGTTCAGATTCGTACTGACTATGTGATATCGCTATGCTATTGACCGGACCTGAAGAACAGACAGGGCTGACAGGATACTAATTTTGCTGCCATTGTGAAATCAGCTACACCTAATAATAATTACTAACTACATAGAGCAAGATATGCCTGCCTACAGCTGCTGTTGCTGTCCCAGTTGATAGATGCATAGTGAAACATTGTACCTTGTACTTATGTATATCTAACCTTGGGCTATCAACAGATCTTTGACTAGCTATTGACAGCACATTCAAATGTCAGCGTTTATTATTCATTACTTGGAACAGTTGGTCACCCTTTTGAATGTCAAGTCGATTTCGAAAGCGTTTCTTTCTTTTGGGGGTTGGTAGTTCATATTGGACTCAGTAGAACTTATTTTTATAGTAGTAACTGTGACTTGTATAATTGTAGAGTTCAGTGTGAACTGGTGTTTGTTAGGGAAGCTTGTAGGCCGGTAAATAGCACCTTGTTTTTTTTGTACTGGTCATTAGCAATTTAGATAGCAGAAATAATAAGCAACGGAATTCCTACCTAAACAGCAGGTAGGCTGCACCATTACTAACTGTGTTCTCTCCGGAACTGGAATTGTTTTCCCATGTCGCAACATAGTTTGTTTGTATTGTTTTGGGAGATAATCCAATACCTGTCATGCTAGTCTAGGAAAACCCACCCGGTTTCCGGTATTTGACTTGCTGATCAGAACACAGGGATCAACTTTATGGCTTGGAATAAGTTCTAGAACTAGTACTAACCTGTCGTCTGTAATGACGCAAACCATCATTGCCTATGAAGATGCTGAAATTGTCAAGTCAATGAAAAACGAGCTTGGGATAAATTATTGGTCACTTGTATGGTAGGAGCAAAGGAATGCAGTCCCTTATATGGTCATACATTTGCCGCTGCTACTTGTCATTTGAGCAAGCACAAGTTGTTCACATTTTTGTCTGTACAAATTTAATAATAATTACTCTTACTTTTATTTTTAGGGTTCCCACCAACTACAGCACTAACTGACGGTGAGGAGGTTATAGTAGCCAGTGCACCAACTAGAACAAAACAGAACAACTCTTTACACTTGACATGTGTAGCGAGTGGTTATGCCAACTACAGTCCGTACAGCGAGCGCAAGACTTACCAGCCTGAGAATGACTCTTCACAACCCCACAAGTCTAGCGTAGAACGCATTGACTCAGTGGGCACCAGCTCAAATCATAATCTAAATGGTGCTACAACCACTCCGACATTAGAGAATGGTGGAACCCAGTCTACACCTGTAAATGGACATATGGACAGTGTAGATGACGTAAATTGTATACATAATGTCAACTCAAATAATCCCATATCAGCTTCACCGAGAAGTGACATTATATCTAATGAGGGTGTAGATATATCAATAATAAAGAATGGAGAGATAACTCCAAACACAGCTGTGCTCAATAATGGTCATGGGATGACATTAGACTTAGAACCACACATGGATGTGGTAGACCGGGCTGTACCATTAACTCTTCTTAGTAATGGAAGTGTCGAAACAAATCTACAGCCAACCGAAAATAAGCTAGACAATGAGCAACGTATCGTGGACACGGTAACTGATGAACAACCCATAGGAAATAACCTAACTAATGGAGTGGATAATAGTGTGCAAGACTCTCCATCTAAAAAGGTACGCAACAATTTCGTAAGAAATAGCTGTGTTACATTTGCCGCTGCCAATTGCCGCTGCCAATTGCCGCTGCCAATGATGTCTTCTGTTACTCTCCTGACTGACTAAGGAAAGCTGAATATTGCCTGGCATTTCTGCTAAAAAATGTCATAACTTCCAACATTATTTGGTATCATGCGGCTTGTTTCATTTGCCAGTTGCCACTGTGGCACCCAAAAACGGTTATAACAAAGATGGTAAAATATTCTGTGTAGCTCATTAATTAATATGTTGTGAATCTGTGGAATTTTCAAATTCAGTCTTCTGCCAGTTGTAGTTCACAGCAACTCAACTTTGCATCTCTCAGTGATCTAGCAGATTAGAAACCTCTATAATAATTTTTCTAATTTTCATGATTTTAGAACACAGAGTGGTTTTTAAAAGTGACGGACAATGCTCAAAGTAAACTATTGTCATTGTGTGAAGTAGCACAGAATGATCTAGAGATAGACACTCTAACTGAGGAAGGTAAGGGGGACTACTTGTGAATACAGCTTTGCTCGCAGATGTGTATAATAACTGTCTTTACTCAATAGCGTATGTGTGCATAATACTGATCTATTCAGAACTAAACTCAGAGCTTGGTATTAGAAACAATCTGTTCACTGGGAATGTCCTGGCCAGTCATGTCTTACAGCAATGGAAGTTATAACAAAATATTTCCAGCCTTATCAGCAAGCTAAGAATAATGTGCATGTTCTCAAGTTACCTGCTGTTGTTGAATTATCGTCTGGAGTACCCTATTGGAAAATCAATTTAGTTGTTTGTAGCTACTAAATGTCGCTAGGAAGGGCTATTAACGAGAGTTCATTGTGAACAGAACCAGATGGAATTCTGCCGTGCAAGACAAAGCCAATGTTTACCAAACAAATCCATGATTATGATGTTGGTTTTTTGTGTCTTTTAGTCATTACTACAGCTGGCCATGTAGTTAATTTCAAATTATTCTCACATGACCATTCTATCACGGCTGCCTGTGACATTTTGGGCGAAGCGTTCACCAATGGAGAAGTGCTGACAGCGAACATTTCAATATTCAATGTATCTGAATGCACCCATAATATGCATTGGATACTTGATTGCATACTATATCAAAGCTACATAAACTGTTGACATCACGATGAGTGGAGTGCATAACCTTCATTCCATACTTAGCTTGGCACAAAAAATGCTAAATGAAATGAGCTGTAAAATTGGCTAGCCTATTGTTGCTGCATAGCTTCTTGACCGGCAGCTGGCTTGTGGTATTTGTTGCAAGGCTTGATGGACTTTCGCCAATTCACTCAGCTGAAACTGAAATCTGAGATGATGTCCCCACAAATCACTCTATTGTAAATGATGGTGTTTAGAGAGAAACCTAATAATAATATGGTATGCTGTCCAGAATTGCTGCTTAGAGCACCTTCTACTGCACAGAGCAAATTCATTTTGATGTCGTCATTTTGCTAAAATCATGGTAAAAATACTTGGTTGAAAATTAATTAACGAGTTGTTAACTAAAATTTAGGAATTTTGCAAATATACTATGGAAAGTATCACAACCTCACATTTTTGTTTCGCTAATCACACATTTGCTAAAGCATTGATTGGGAGTGTTTGGAGCCACCTCACTAAACTTCTTTTGAATCATCTTGTAGATTGTGGGCTAAATATGACGCACATCTTATTGATCAGGGTGTAACTGTTACTGTTACTATTGTACATTTAATGGGTATATATATATATTTCAGTGAGCGGTCAAATCCGAGCAGTTATTGGTAAAGCACACCTTTTAGTAAACAAGAAATTTAAGCAATTCCGAGGACTTTGTGACAAGAACCTAGTAAGTAACACTGTAGTAGTGCGACATCATTTCTGTAGTCTGCTGACTTGACTAAGTGACAGAGTCTGTACTCGGCCAGGTTATTACGACTGTTTATTGTACTTGGATCATGATAACATACATCCATATTTAATAGAGAGCGTGTTATGCTAAATTATAAACAGTGAACACCCGCATATCTGTTGTACTAAGCTCTCTAAAATTTAATATTGCATTCAGTTTTGTGATGAACAGCTTATTCACTTTTAATTCGAATTAATCAATATCAGAATCGATCTCAAAATTAGTCGATATCAGATTTTTGTTTGGTATTCCTTTTAATGACATATCATCAGATCAGTTGGGAATTTTTAGTCATACCCGTCACATTCCACATCTGAAAGAAAATTAGTGCAATTTTAAAGTTTGGAATAAAACTGACCAATAAAAGCACTATTCCAAAAGAATTATGCACTGGTATAATTATAACACTACTATGTATATGTTGGAATTGTCCCATCTTTGTTTTGATGCACAAAGAGTGGATAATTCATATATTGTGACTATTTTGCAGGCTAATAATTATTATTGTGTAATTTGCAATTTCAATAGCAGTAAATAGCCTTCACAGCTGCAACTTTCATGCATCATAGACTATCTGGATACTATATTCCTTCTGCCGGCAATGCGTTGTGTGATGTGATATTACACATTTAGTAATGAGGACTCATTATTCTATGGTATAACTTTCTTTTGTTCCGGGCTTGGTAATAATAGCCCAATACCAATACAAATTGTAAAAAAATATTTGTTTGCACCAATTAGTATTTCCTAAATTGTAAGAACACTGTCTGACATTACGTAGCGTGCCTGTGTATATCTATTTATTGGCAGGTTTCCATCTCCAAACTCATTATTATTACTATTACTATTATAACTATTATTATTGTTATTAGTATTATTATAAATATATGTATATTTAGCAAATCCAATGAAACTCTCAGGCTAGAAACTTGTAGTATGTGATTGACTGCTAATAGTGCTATGCTCATGTTTGTTACAGACTCAAGGTCCAGACGAACCTTTCCCGACCACCTCACAAGATCTGGCTGGTTTCTGGGATTTAGTTTACATTCAAATAGAGAGCTTGGTGGCCAACTTCAGGGATATAGACGCACTCCGAGCTAATGGTTGGGTGCAACCGGAAAAACTGGATGTTTTGGTGGTAAGTGTCGAACTGAGATCTAAATGAATCCAGCATTTACATTGAGAGAGATGCTATCACAGATTGCAAGCTATGTTTCATGCACTAGACGAACATAAATTTTCCAGTATTCAATTAGCCATTTCTTTCCATGTCATACCTGAATACCTGACAGTGGACATCGAGATATAGGTTAAGTTAGGCACCAGATATTACGTTACCTAATATCTATCTATTTGAAAATTATGTCACCACCAGTTTGATTTTATGTGCATACAATATTGGAAAAATTATCAGCGTAGACTTAATTTTGTCGAATTCCCAGTACAAAACTGAATTAGCGGGTGCAGAGTGTTGTCTTCTATATAAACCCTTTCAATTTTGGTACTAAAACTAAACAATTTTTCAGCAATTAAATGTAGCAGAATTAATTTTTGGACAATCTTCTAATACCAAAAATTGATTCTATCCAATAATTTCTCCCACTCGGGCGATGCTTTTAGTTGATTGCTGCTCTCAGTAGCACATTCCTGACTTGTATCTTGTCAGACGACCGCAGAAGACAGCTGCTAATGTCTACCTCCAGCCCTATAGTACATCCCTTCCCTGTCAATCACAACGAGACATTTGTGTTGTTGTTATTGTAGGTTGCTCCTAAAAAGCCCACCACTCCAAGGGGCCATAAGCCCACCACTCCAAGGGGCCATAAGTCAATTGTTGGTTCTACCAAAGCAGGTAAGAGTCTCAAGTGGTGTTTGCATGAGGTCAAAGGTCAAAGTGTCATAGTCAGTAGATGGATATCTGGCAGTCTCTCAGTTTGCATTTGAATTTGCATACTGGAAAGACTTGTCGTATTTATTCAATTATTTAATTGCGCATTGAATGTACACTCGTGCATATTCGCACTAGGCACGTGCGAATGCATTCAACACAATTACTTTACTAACACTGTTGGATTGTAGCGTCTTGCTTCCAACTTAGAAATCCGTTTTTCTCTGATGGGGATTTACATTGGCCAATTGTTGATGGATAGCTCTAAAAAGGCAGAATCATGGATGGAATGTTTTAGATGCAAACCCGGTCTAAGAATTCTGAAAACTTCACACTTTTTATATTTGGCTAGTATTGTTTCATAAAATATTTTCATAATTTTATATTATTCTTTGTATTACTAATATGAGCTAACGTAGCTAATATTGGCCTTTATATTATTATTTCATAATTCATATTATTTCATTTAGTTGATGTTGCTTTTCCAATGTAACCACTTTTACAAGTACTGGCAATTTGAACTTCATTATAGTTTTGCACCTACCATTAATCTTTGGAATCTATTCTCAACGCTTATTATAGTTTCACGTTCAACCTTTCCTCAATTCATACCGTTATGATTTATTTTCTTTAGACTCAACGATCAAGTCTACAACCAAACCTAGTGGTGCTGCAAAGGCGAGAGATGAGGCTAGGAAGCGTTTAATAGCCGCTAAGAAGGCCATGCGACAAAGACGCAATTCTGAAACTGATGATGTTATATTTGTAACATCCAGTTGATGAATCTATATATTAGAACTTTAGTTAAATGTCTATAGTATCCAGTATAATATTTTAGTAAATATCTCAATTTTATTCTTCCATATCGTTACTTTACTTTTACATGAAGGTGTTACAGTTAATGCCTAAAGCTCTGTCATTGGTACTAAACTAATGGTACCAATGAAAGGGTCTTGTGCCGATAGTGAAGGTGTTAATGTTTCTTTTTTTATTTAATTATTTGGCGTTTGTATGATACCGCCAATATCTCTGAGAGTTATAGGATTCCGCAATTTCATAATTACGCTCAAGCTTTAGCACTCAATTTGGCACATATTGTTATTGTTACTGTAATTGAACTAACTCAGCCTCACTTTTATGGTCACTTGGGGTGGTGTTGGGTTTATTGTTGGTGCGCTCCTACCAACCAAAGTTCACTCCTGTGTGACGACAGGACTAACCTTGCCTCTACATCTAACAATCACAGCGAATTACAGGACAGGTGACTATTATATATAGCTCATACCATAGGTGAATTGTTTTTGTTTTAGTTGAGCTCAATTACCTTCATGTGCACTCCATTACATAGGGGCTATGGCTAAGACACCAATCCTGGCCACATGCCTAACATCTCATTGCCTGTATTTTGTAGTTGAAGACCATGTTATTATGACCTCGTTTTTGTGTATTATTTTTACACTGGATCCTAGTTTCATATTTTTGGTCAGCTGTCGTGGAGTTGTCTTTCACACACCAACAAAGTGGGCAACTCCTAACAGCAAAGTTTATTCCTCTTCATAATCATGTTGTTTTTTCTCAACAACTTAAAATCGATCAATCATTTACTAAGTGTATTATGTAACCGGAAATCGCATGCATATACGAATAGTCCTATGCTATATATTTTGCTTACACTCGGTGCCTAAGAAACAAAGAACAGATAATTTGACACCGAGGAAACGGCCTACATTTTATCTACCTGAATATGTAGCCTTTTTTTTACTTACGCTTGCTTGACAGATTTGCTAATTTATTGGTTCCACAATGCATTCTATTGTACAAAATAAAACTGTGCCTTTGAATTGCATCATTATCACTGTCCAACTGTATTTAATTATATTGGGCGTAAAAAGAACCAGTACTTATATAACACAAAACAACTTCAGATGTCAAAGTATTAGCCGTCAAAGGGTAATTTCTGGTGTCAAATGATTAGCTCCAACATTGCATCGAGTTCCTGTAACCAACCAGATCAATCATACATGCATCTCTTCATGAGTATATAGTGACAACTGTGCACAATTGCAATATAAACCAGGTACACTTTAGGTTGATACATCTTTCTCAGCTGTGACTTGTGATAGTTCACCGGTGCCATGTTCCAACAGTGCACTCGTCAACCACAAATTAGATACAGAACCTCTAGCTTGCGTAATGATATAATAATGATAATGAATAAATATCAGAACACAGACAGACAGAATTTTCGAGTGTTATGTAATCAGAATAAGTGTAAACTGAATAGGGACCTTAAAAAAGTATATATATACATATATGAGGGGTTCAAATCATTTTGCATTCACCAAGATGTGACTTTTTCTAAGTTCACTGACGGAGCTAGTTGGTTCCGGATGTAGTTTTAGAATATTGGTGTAGAAGCATTGCTAGTGCTCGGAGATCCATTGTCAACACCGTCCCTCCATTCTGGCAATTGACCAGGTGTGAGGAGATTAGAACCATCGAAACAACTATATGAGGTGAGCGTGCAGTTATTTGAAGCGTTTTGTGTGATACGCCAATAGCCTTTGCAATTTCACCTGCTGATCAGAATACAGGGAAGGGAATACAGAATTAGGGTTAAGAATCTTCAGTTAGAAAATAAATGTTGTACATGTTAGTGTGAGGTAGATGGAAATAATTAAGGTTCACATTACACATACTCGGCGACCACTATATCAGAGGTGGGATGGAATAAATACATAATATACATATACTCATAATAGGCAGAACACAGAATAGAGCATTGTTGTAATTTTTTTTAGAGTTTATATATTTTTATGTAAAGAGGGTACAGGTTATGCGATTGATCCGGCATTAGATGCAATTCTTGGCCATAAATCTGCACACTCCTTGGCTACTGGTCCAGTGATAGCAGACCCTAAAATAAATAGTGGAGGAAGGTAATGGAAGGCAATCTAATATGTACAAGAAGCAAAGTATAAAGGTGAGTTTAGACCAGGCCGTCCTCGGCAATAGGCTTGGCTTCGGTAAAAGACGAGTGGTGTAAAAGGCTAGACGGGAATGAACGCAAGCCGGGATGCTGGGGACGGTGACGAGGCAACTCAACATTGTTGGATTCAGATTGTCCCTTTGCTCGTCTCACATGGGGTTGGCCAATCACCATGGAGATAGTTTAATCCCCGCGAAACAATCGTTAGATTGTGAGCGATATGGTTTATAGCGTGCGTATTTTTTTACATCCTGACAAGGTTTAGCCACGGCGTTTGTAGCATTTTGCATAAACGGCCTTACAATTTAAATATATTTTTA
>JAOQGN010283014.1:0-16407 GCA_027564295.1 Himantozoum antarcticum | reverse complement strand
TGAGCGCAGGCCCAAGTCGGCAGCTGAGCACACCCCCGCAGAGGAGGCAACTAACATCACCCAACAGATAAGATTTAAGTGATCTCCTACCAAACCAGTCTCACTCTCAGGAAGCAAACCTCACTTCCTACACAGGTAAATTTTTTTAATAAGTTTTCATTAGTTTCAATTTGGACACAACTCTCGCATTTCTCCGCTTCGAAATCAGCCCTCACCAAATTTAACCCTCGCAATGCGATGGGGCGAGATAGGATATTACGCCTCTGTCCCTCTCCTCCATTATATTCTGCATCTATTATTCTTGATATGTCATTGATATGAAAGTCGATGATTCCAATTCCAGTCTTGACTGACATTGAATATTTTCAAACTAGCCATACAATAGATGGCTAATAGTATAGAGAATGGTATTGTGTAGTTTAAATGGTTAGTACTTTATATATTTTGACTCATTGATGAATATTGGAAATACAGTATATTATCTTTTCGATGGGAAAGAAATACTTTTAACATACATTCCATCATACTTGATGAAATCTGTTGATAGAATGTTCGAAGAACCAGTTGTTAAACCTTCTCCTCTAAAATGTCTATTCTAGGCAGTTTACTGAGATTAAACTGTCTGACTGGTTTTAGTTATATGTGACCTGCTTGTCTATAATGTTTAGTCACTTCATTGAAAACTAGTTTTCCTGGTGCAACATGAATTGTCTGATTGCAGCCAGCATAGAAGCACTGATGCATGTCACATAATTTACACTTGCCATGCCGGTCGCCTTTCGCTCTAGCAAGGGATCCTGGTCTACCACAATACGAACATATTTTGTTGCACACAACACGGTTCTCCGCAAGCTCTCTGGCAGTAACTACAGCTCCTGCGTGCACATGTTGCCTCCTTACGTGCTCTTCCAAAATGAAATTGCTAACCACGATCATCCCACACAATAGGCATATATGATTCTTACAATTGTTACATCGACTCTTGAATAATTGTAATAACTTTGTTTGTCCCGGAACCCCGCATTTGCACATGATAAGTGAGAGTGCACCAGGTGGTGCTGGTGGAATCAAAGGTGGTATTCCCATTACAAGTGGGACAGCTGGTGGTGGAGCACGCGGTAAAGCTGCAGCTGCCAGAGCTAGTGCTAAGGGGACAGGTGCTCTAGCTGGTGCGAATCCTGCAGCTGCTCCAGCTGGACCAAATGCGACGGCTACTGGAGATGGTGGAAAGGCGACAGCTGCAGGAGCTGGTGCAAAGGCGACAGCTGCTGGAGCTGGTGGATAAATAGCAGCTGCTGGAACTGGTAGAAAAGCTGCTACTGCTGGAACTGGTGATATAGCTGCCAAGACGGGTCCCTAGAGGATACACATAACAATGCCAATATTAATAGCTAACATAATTTGTGAGGTGCTAATGACCAATTTCTAACATAACATGTTCCAAACCAAATATTGGTGCCCAAACCAGAGATTGCATAATAATCATTATGGCTACCGATACTTTCCCCTGGCTATATTGGCTGAATACATCGGATTAATAGGATGGGGAAATATTTTAAAGAAACAGCTACCACAAAGTGGAGAAAATGGCTACATGTGACAGTGAAATTGACTTCAAATAATAGCTTCAAAACATGTATTCTTCTCATTAAGGTTGTTAGCTTGAAAAATGCAATGCAAACACCATTTTAGTTTAATGCTATGATAAACATTGCCCTGTTATGCATGCAATATTTACTAGTTAGTAGTTATGTAGGCCTACTTATATTATCTCTAAATTAATTCAGAAAAACAAGCTGTCTTATTCATAGTGTATGAAATAAAAACAAATTCTGTAAACTTCTTCTTTGTTTTGGTCAATGGCCGTTTTCATTCTCGGGCCATTCCGATCTAGAGCCATTTTCAATCAGGTCTGGTTCCTCCTTAGGTTCAGAAGGCACTAGGTGCCACCGGTCTGAGACATATTTGGAACCTCTTTGGAACAAACTCCAATCCTGGCTGGCTGTTTAGGCTCTTTATCATCACTTTTCAATTTCTGTAGGCACCAAAGCGTCTTTCAAACAGGAACAAATGGGTATTTTCCTATTTCAATTTTCCTAATGAGAACTATTTTTTCAAAGTACGTTTTTAATTTGTCCCTTCCTTTTTTAATAACGACCCAGAACCAAGAAGGCCACATGTAACATCGGCCCCCTTATTTGGCCTATTATAACCACTTCAAGTAAATTTGCATTGTCAATATGAAAGTTCTTTCCAATTGAATGGAGGTAAAGCTATCTGCCCAATCATTGCAGTCCTACCAACTTCATTAATAAATGTTATCATCATTAGTGATTTTATCAGTATGTGTGCAGTAATATAGAATTTTTGCATTCTACATGCTAAAAAATTAGTTTGTAAACTGGTAGAATTTTATTTTGTAGAATGCTCCAGCTCTATATTGGTCTGGTCGTACAATGTATAATTGTCGAATTTTATTTTGTAGAATTAAACATTTCTACATTGATCATGCCCTAAAATGTATAATTGTACAACTTGTGTTTGTAAAATTCTACATTTCTAGGCTATGTTGGTCGTAGAATGTATAATTGTAAAATTCTAAAGTTTTATATATTTACAAGCTTGAGATGGCTTGTAGAAAAGTAGAAAACAGGAAAGTCTTCCGACATATCTTTGTAGAAGCTTAAAAACGTAGATTCCAATGGTTTTATATATCTACAAGCTTGAGATGAATTTTAGAAAAGCAGAAAACAGGAAAATCATCAGTTATCTCTTTGTAGAAACTTAGATTTCAATGGCTTTATATAGCTACAAGTTTAGATGACTTTGTAGAAAGTAGAAAACAGGAAAATATTAAGATATATCTTTGTAGAAATGTAGAAACATAGATTTCATTGGTTTTATATATCTCCAAGTTTGAGATGGCTTGTATAAAAGTAGGAAACAGAAAAGGAATCTGATATATCCTTGTAGAAACGTAGATTTCAATGGGTTTATATTTCTACAAGTTTGAGATGGTTTATGGAAAAGTAGAAAACAGCCAACAGCCACTCGTCCTCATTCGTGTGGGGGTGGGTCACACATTACCAAAAGAGTGCACTAGCTACTAATTTTGTGGTTTTAAGCCAAATGTCGCATAGCGATTCCAAAAAAATTATCTCCAACATCCACCTCTTCCCAATCGAGTGTGTGTGGGTCAAAAAAGACTATCAACTACTCATTTTGCGGTTGTAAACCGAATGTCGGATCACGATTCCAAAAAAATGACCTCCAACACCCACCCTTTTCATTCGGGTGAGGGCGGGTAATAAATTACAAAAAATGGCTACTTGCTGCTACTTCCATGTTTTTAAGTCAAATGGCCGATCGTGATTCCAAAATATTATCTCCAACACCCACCCACCCGCATTTGGGTGGGGGCGGGTAACAAAGTACAAAAAAAAGACTACTGGCTACTACATTCTCGGTGTTAAACCAAATGTCGGATCGGGATCCCAAAAAACAATGCTGTCCAACACCCACCCATCATCATTCGAGTGGGGGCGGGAAAGCAATCACAAAAGACACTACTAGCTACTACTTTTAAGTTCTGAAGCCAAATGTCGCCGAGCGATTCCAAAAACAATCATCTCCATCACCTACCCGTCCTCATTGGGATGGGTAACAAATTACAAAGAAAGACTATGAGCTGCTGCTATCACGAGTTTGAGCCAATCAACCAAATTGAATTCAATTAAAGAGTCAATGCAAGTCTATTAAATATACAGGGTGCAGCAGGAAGAGTATGGAACCAACTTTCGAATGGCTGCCGCCTCGTTTCAGCAGTTTCACCTAAACGAAGTGAGCAAGGGCTACTATTCGACTCAATTTTATAAGGGCTGGGCTGAGGGCCCCGTTGGTTGACACTGTCGCATAGGTGTTGATCAACAAGCTCAACTCTATCGCTATGATTCGGCACATCATGCGCCATAGTAACTAATACACCAGCCTAGTTGCCACATAATGCGCCATTTGGCTATATCGGCATTCAACTATCAAAATTTGTAGTTCTTAAAGCTGGAGTCATAATCTTTTTTATCCAATAGATAAAGCTTTCAGCTATCTGGCCACATAAAACTTTCGTTAGAACTAATGCTATTAACAACAAACTGGGTCGATTTCAATTTGCACTTCACATCCGGTTTCAATTTTCCGTGTTTGTGGACGGTTTTCCCATATCATACTACTATTCTGAACATTTTCTTGTCATAACCTTCAAATCAGTTCTGCAGGTAAGCCACCACCTATTTCTAGTTAGGAGAACATACTGTCAACTGGGGTAACTTGGACACCTTTTTTATATAACTGGTATAACATAAGACAATTTTAATTATAAACGCTTATCTTGGCAACATTGGCTTTTACCAGTGCCAGAAACATGGAGATTAAATTTGAACATCAAACCACACCAAGATAATACTGGACTGGTAACTTCGGACGTGGAATTGAAATATGCAACAATTACAAAACATTGTATTTGTGTTCAGCTATACATCAGCAAAAAGAAGAATATTTCATTTAGGTTTATGTATCAACAATACCAAGCAAAATGTATAACATAGTACATAGTAAATACTGAATTACGGGTAACTTTGGACATGTGATACTGAAATGGGAACCAAATTGGAGGTAATCAGGTTATCTTGATATTGTTTGTGTTATCCAGCTAAATATTTACAGCAAGTATATTTTTAGTAAAATTATGTAACGCCATCAGATATCATCACGCTGACCAATTAGTGGGGATGTAATACTATTGGTCCAGCATCCAAAGTTGACCCTCATATTGACCAGTTTGCTTTAAATAGATTAACTATTTTTTAATTATATTTTTTTAATTTACTGCAGAGCAAGTTTATGATTTATTTGATACATAGCATTGCAAAAGAACCAAGTAGATATTCCTGCGCAATTAACGTTATGAGTACCATTGAACTTTGGAGAAATCTTCCTTGTACGTAAATGTGCTGCATGCCAGCAGCAGCTCAACCCTGTTGACGATCAAAACCAGTTACCTATTATATCAATCCTGAGAGCCTTTCTCATGAAACAGGATAAACGTTTCATTCTGCTCGCTTTTTTTTCAGTGCCGCATTGTTTGATGATCCAACAACGGTTTGTCCAAAGTTACCCTTGATGTCCAAAGTTATCCCATTTTAGGACATTTCATCGCTTTTCTGGTAGTTGAGGAGGTGTAATTTAGCGTTCTAAAATGATTTCCCATGCTCAGTCAACCTGTGAGCCACTTTGATCATGTGCAGACTGTGACACTGAGAGATTTGAGGGAGCTATATTATAATACATGTATTGTGTGCAGGTTTTTGTGGAGAATGAGGAATGAAGACTTCTTAGATGAGGATCTGAAATGGGATCAGGAGCTAAATGAGGATGGTTGGCTGTTTGAGATAGTTTGTATCGGAATTGTAACCCAACATTTGGCTTAGAACTGCGAAAGTAGTACCTAGTAGTCTATTTTTGCATTTGTTAACCATCCCTCCCTTCCCCCCAACCGAATGAGGACGGGTGATTGTTGGAGAACACTTTTTTGGAATCGCGGCCCGACCTTAGGCTTAAAAAGGTGAAAGTAGATGCTAGTAATATTTTGTTTGTAATCTGTTACCCGTCCCTACCCGAATGACTACGAGTGGCAGTTGGAAACCATTTTTTTGGAATCGCGACCCGACGTTTGGTTTAAAATGGCAAAATCGGTATCTACGGGTGTTTTTAGAAATTTGATGCCTGCCCGCCCCCACCCGAATGATAATGGGTGGGTGTTGGAAATCATTTGTTTTGGCATCGTAAGGCGACATTGGGTTCAGATTTGCAAAACAGTAGCAAGTAGTCTTTCTTTGTAATGTGTTACCCTCTCCACCAGAATGAGGACGGGTGGGTGATGGAGACTACTTTTTGCGGCATCGCTACCTGATAATTGGCTTGAAATCATAAAACCGGAGGCTGATACTCTTTTTTAAATTTTTTAAATGACCCAATCCAAGTGAGGACGGGTTGGTGTTGGCTGTTTTCTAATATTCTACAAGTCAACTCAAACGTGTAGAGATATGAAACCATTGAATTCTACATTTCTACATTTCTATAAGGATAGTTCTAAAGATTTTACTGTTTTCTACTTTTCTACAAGTCATCTCTAACCTGCAGCTATAAATGTATTAACTATTGGGAGGAATTGAACTTGTAGACTACGTAATCTGCATATCATTTTCTGCAATTACTCTCCTCCTGGACATACGTCGAAGCACGGTTGGGTTCACTAAAAATAATTACATTCCCTAAATATTTTTGCCCTAAATGACATTGAGGTGAACTAAAACTAGAACTGAGAACTAAATTTCTCCCTAAATTGAACTAGAATTAGAACTAAAACCTGAATTCGTCACAAAGTTGAACTGAACACAGAACTAAGAACTAAATTTTCCACAAAATTGAACTAGAATTAGAACTAAGAACAAAGTTTACCACAAAATAGAACTAGAATTAGAAATAAGAATTAAACTTACCGTAATTTGAAGCAGAACTAGAACTAAAACTAGAACTAAGAAATAAATTTCTCCCTGAATTGAATTAGAAATAGAACTAAGAACTAAATTTGCCACAAAATTGAACAATAAAGAAAATTAAGAACTAGATTTGCTATAAAGTAGAACTAGAATTAGAGCTAAGAACTAAATGCACCGCAAAGTCGAACTAAAACTAGAACTAAGAACCAAATTATCCCTTTAATTAAATTAGAGCTATAATTATGTTCTAAATTTACCAACATGTTGAACCAGAAATAGAGCTAAAAACTAAATTACCCCAGATGATGAACTAGAACTAGAACTAAGAAACATACTGACCCTGTAAATGTTGAACTTGAATTACTAATGAACTACAATTATGTCAAGTGAATGTAAAATATGGGAAATGAGAGGTAAACCGAAAAAGAAATTAGGGATAAAAAACTAAATTCAATCTTTAATTTCGATCAAAGTAAAAACTCAATACTCAATACTCAGTGCTAAACGGAAACTAGTCCTAACTCTATGGGCCCTTACTTATATAAACTACCGACTCGCAACTCTACAACAAAACAAATCCAACTACATTGGTAACCACATTTGAAAATTAGTGTCCCTAGAAATGACAGCTTAAACTGAACTACGAAATAAATATTCTGGCAATGAGTGATAAAATTGAACTAAGAACTAAATATTAACAAATTAGCTAAACATACATTGAACTAAAAAGTCTAGTCGCTAGAAATGAGAGCTTAAAATTGAACTAAGAACTAAATATTTTAGAAGTGAGAGCTAAAAATTTAACTAAGAACTAAATATTTTAGAAATGAAAACTAAAAACTGAACTAAGAACTAAATATTTTAAAAATGAGAGCACAAAATTAAACTAAAAATTCTGACCGCTAGAAATGAGACCGAAATATTAAACTAAGAAGTGGCAACCAACTTGTGTGTTTGCATGACTTTCATTCCTCATTAAACTTCAAGACGTCAAAAGTAGGCCTACTTGTACCCACAGGCCTGATTATCAAACTGCTGGCTGCTATATTATGCCTACGCCTCGTTAATTGTCTTTGGGGACTGTATATCTCAACAGTGAAAAGAAAAATTAATTGTGAATTGACAGTAAATAATATTTATCTGAAAGTGCTAAAGTCGAAGGTGCAAAAGTGCAAAAGTTTATCCAACAGTTTGAAAGTGTTCTGTTTCGAGGAACATACTGGTGTTCCGTTCTGAACAAAACCTGTTCCGACACAGCACTAGCAACGATCAGACTGTGTGCTATAAATGTGTCATAAACTCGCCCTGGTCTCCCCTTGATATACACTCCCTAACTAGGCCAAGCTATGGCTATTGTATTCAACAACTTAGTCCTCTGTGTTATTTCAACTACCCCTATTTACATAAAGGGGTGTGCATGCCATGTTTACCCCATATTATTAAGAGCTCGATTATGTGGAGCCCATTTTGTGGGCACTTACATGTATGTACTTTTGGGATTAAGCTAAGGCGCCCCTGTTTTAATACATGTATATATATATTGCCTGGCCTACAAGGCTCAGTGCTCAGTCATTCAATAAAGTAACGTCATATATAACTCTACTACAATTCCTAGGGATTTGCAGTAGAGTCCTACAACTCCTACTAGTTGATTTGTGGAGAATGTTTATACATTCTCAACAAATATATAAACATTTCAAAGCAGATACAATTGCATGGTCAAGACAACATAAACAAACATATGTAATATCTTGATTGACATGTGCAGCTATTATAAATTAATTATTAATTAATCATTAATTATTTGGTACAGACTTTGAACCTTGCATGCTAAATTTTAGTCAGCATTATGCGTACAATCACATTAACCACCATTTAATATCAATTACATATGAATGTTAAACGACACAAGACAGTTTGAATTGTCATAATCCATGAACATAATCTAAGAATTAAAATGTACTAAATACCATTATTCATTGGATTTTAAATTAATATAACAATTTGACAAAATAATTTTGTGCATGTAATTCTGTAGTTATATTTTAATATTAATTAGTTATCAACTCACCCAGCCATTGACGTTATTAATAATGTCCTGATTACTCAGAACATGTATGGTCGTAACAATGATAAATCGCAAACGATTTGGAATATCGTTTACCATGGTTTCAGCAGCAATCTGCCTCATGAAGGAGATGAACTGCAAAAGAAAATGTAATGTCCTTGTACCCTACATGAACTCATTATATGAATCATTGATTATACATATTCACTCTCTCTTCTGACGACCGAAAAAAGTGACTCATCATGTAAACCAAGTATGGTTGTACCCAACCATGTTGTGTATAACCATCATAGCTCATGGTATCGCAAATCCATGTGTGCAAGATTGCTGCAGTGCTAAAGTTTGACACCAACAAATTTTGGGCAGTTCAGTTTCGAGAATTAGCTTGGAGATATCTAATATAAATCAAAACAAATTGCAAATATGTTGGTTTTGATTTTCATTAGTAAATCTGAGAAATTTATAGATGCCTACTGTGTGATGTGCATATTTTTGCTATTGAGTTTGTTGTAACATTTTATAACCCTATGACAATATTATATTTTCTACCGTACCAATTTTTTAAGGTGATTTCGGCTAGCATGGATGCTTGTGATTCGAGATTTAAGGCATGGCGGTGTTAGGCAACCGGGATGACATAACACTTACGGGAAAAGAATTAAAATTAATTTAATTGATTGTTTATCATCGAATCCTGGATATCATGGATACGCCAGACAAGCATATCCAGTCTCACATAAAGTAATTACATTTACTTCAACTGTGTATGTTCATTGCTTTGATATTTGCATTAAGCCTACTGCTACAGAAATGATGAGTAAACCATTATCACCGCCGCCGGGGGAGGAGTAGTCATAGTTGGGCTTTCAAGACCCCAAATGTACAAATGGTTGGTACCTAGTAGCCTGTGAATATTGTAGGAAGATTGTGGGTGGAGATAGCACCCCATCCTCTTCCATTTTTGAATGATTTGGACCTAATTCTTGCTCACAACCACCGGTATGAAAGCCTTAGGTTCTAAGACGGGGCTTAAGACCCCCCATTTTTTGAGAGAAAAGTATCTGTAGATTTCTGACTGCAACCCCCGGTGGGAGCAGGAAGTGCACCTGCACCAGTTTTTTGTTTTTTACACGAAGAGGGGAGACAACGGGATTATTTATATAAAATAATTATGATTTTTTTAAAGGAAGTGTTGTGGACAACAGGAAATAAAGGTTGGTTGTCCAGTCGGAATTGGTGGATGTCTGACAATGAGAAATAAAGGTTGGTAGGACAGTCGGAAATGACTGAGATGTCTGAATGAGTCATGAATGAAGGAATTTTCATTTTTATATTTTTCATGAATGAATAAATTATTCAAACTTTTTTTATATATTTCATGAATAAACGGATGATTCGAAAATTTTATATTTTTCATGAATGAAGGAACGATTCAGAAATGTTTATATGTTTCATGAATTCAAAATATTTTATATTTTTCAGCAATGAAGGAATCATTCGAACATTTTTATATTTTTCATGAAGGAATGATTCAAAGTTTTTCAGACTTTTCATGAATTAGGAGTGATTCAAAATTTTTATGTTTTTCATGAATGAAGGAATGATTCAAATTTTTTTATATTTTTCATGAATGAAGAAATGATTCGAAATGTTTTATATTTTTCATGAATTTAGAAATTATTCGAAATTTTTTAAGTTTTTCATGAATGAGTAACTGATTCGAAAATTTTGACCCATCCTTATCACCCATCCTCTGTGAAAGCTAGACTGATACGGACATAAAAATATGTGAGGTTGTAAAATTTACAGAAATATGATCTAATAACACTACGGTTACCATTTTCATTAACTCTGATTGGATATGGACTCTGATTTTCAATTTCTCTCCGTTTGAGAGGACAGATTTGATTGTTCAATGACTTACGTTTGTTTCTTCCATCAAAAGAAGTTGGGTCGTAGAACTTTTCATTTTACCTCAAGCGAGCACACACACATATACATACACAAATTACACGCTAGTGGAAGTAAAACTCATAATTATTCGAAAGATGTTAACTGAAAATGCTATGAGAATGGTGGAAGCGAGGAATCAACACGTTGGGGGAGCTTTAAGTCAGCTTAGACAAGCCATAGATTGCGCCACCTCGTTTCCCGATCTCGGAAATGCTTTGAAGACAGTTGGTATGAAGGTTAAGGAGAGTAATTCCACCACCATCACCACTATGGAAATGACAACTGATAGTGACACCGATGTTGAAATGGTGGATGATGTTCGAATACTGTCCAAATCAGTTGAATCCATAAAGGAACGAACAAGTCTGGCTCCGAAAAGACGCCTTGATGTATCCGTCAGATAGAGAAAGGTGGAAGAAGTGTTGGAGATACAAGGATTGCGTCAACTAGCGACAAAGACGAGGTAAGAATTTAGTGATTTTTTCACATCTAATTCAGTTTTATTTAAACAAATCTTACCGATACAACATGCTTGAAAAACAAATTGCTCTGTTGAGTTTTCATTAAAATGAAACCTTATCCTACTATGCGCCGAGTTCAAAATTGTCCTGAGATATATTTAATACTTGGTGCATTTTATATTTACTGTTGCATTATTAGTTCTCAAGTTTCAGTGTTTTTTCTTATTACGTTCCTTTTATTGATTAAATATTGTAGAAAGAATGGAGTGAAGCGATTAATGAAAGCGGAGGGGCTTATTACGTTGTCGGATTTCCCCGCCTACACAGTATTGGAGATTATTGACGTAGAGAAGACTGAGACAGTTCACGGAGAATTGGGCTTGTTTCGATATTTTCGGACATTAGAGAATGGAAAAAGGGAGAGTGGAAAACTTATGATTTCAATAAGGTTGCATGAGAAAGGTGATTTTTCCTCGACTAAGATAGTCATCTACATGGGAATGAAACCAACCTCCTCGGGTGGTCAGGTTCACGTTCTCAAACAAAACCCTCATCACCAATCCGTTTTCTAATAATGGTGAGATGCAGAAACATGCTGATTGTATATTGCAGAAGATGTCCAGGGAGATGGGGGACATTGTAAAGATTGACAGTCTTTCAAAATCAAACCCGGTTCCGTGTTTGTCGTGATGAGAGTAAGATCCATAGTTAGCTTTGAGCATGGTAAAGAGTGTAAACTCCCCGTTGCCGCTATTATGAGACTGTGCGTCACGATGGAGAATAGATTTCTGGAGAGATCTTTCTTCCCAACCGAATTCTCACAGAAGCCAGAAAGAAACTTCCGTGCATGATGATATATAATGGAATGAAAAAGGCAAAGAGTAGTAATAGGAAGTATCACGATGCTGTGTTTATGGATAAAGTGTGACAGGAGTGTTTGATAACATTGTTGTCAATCAAATGTCAACATCTAACCCCGATGATCCACCTATTGATTTTCTTCATATTCCATCTTTCCAACAGACCGATTCTCCATCTATTTATTTTCCAGAGACTCTACCGGCCGAACCTTGAATGAGTTTGTTCCTGTTATTTTTGTTATTCCTGTCCTGTTGCTGTTATTTTTTGTAAAATATCTTGTAGTTTTGGATACTATTGTTAAATCCGTATTCGATAATAATCTATTTGCACCATCATATTATTATTATTATTATTTTTTTGGATCAACTCTTAAATAATATCTTTCCACATTTTATGATATATCATTATTATTTTTTTATTATAATACTTATATGATTATGAAATAAATAAAGTTGTTTTTCCAACAAAATTCCACCATTGAAAACAAAAGAATCAATAATAAGATTGACTAAAATGCAGTTACTATGATTAACAATATCCAAACAATCATGTTGTAAACTGCATAAACAATCATTGATGTAATAATAGAAAAAAAAGTAAGAAAGATTCACAAGTATAAAAAAATGTATTTAAATGTATAAAGCGATATAAAAAAACAATGAAGGATATTTTATCTCTCGTATTAAAATATTCTACAATGTGTGGGATTCTTACATTTATCATAATTATGTGAATATATTTCTGTACAGCATACTGTAAAGTAAAAAAAGCCATCTTTTCTATTCAGAAGTCGGAGTCTAAATGATTATTGGCATTTCACTAGTGGATGAGAGATGGATGTGGTTAACTAGGTGATTGCCTGGCAATATTTTAGCGTACCGTTGTCGGAATGGGGAGCACATAAGCGCCATTGACTCGTTGCCCATTCAATTGTTCAAGAGTTTCATCTGCTTTGTTCTAGCGATTTGCTCCAGCGGATTAGAGAAATTCCAGCTTGTTTCCATCACCGTTGGCTATGTGTGTGGCTGTGAATTCATCGCTTCTTCTGACAACGTTTGCACCTTCTTTTAAAGAAAAGAGAGAACAACTTGCAAATCTTAAGTTATGAGCTATTGCCTCGGTGTGTTTGTCACTGTCAACTACTTTTGCAGACACGTGAATAGGACATTCTGATTTGTAACATGAATCGCATTATCTTCTGCAACATTTTGAGAGGAACATCAAAGTATGGACGAGAGAGTTCATTAGGCGACAATTTGACACCCATCATTTGTATCATCTCCGATTTGCCAAGATAGGCTGCTAAGCGGAAACTGTTTTTCCACAAATATCTCCTATGGTAGCTCTTACTCCTTTTGCTACCACAAGATGAACCAAATGTGGAGAACAGTTTTTCACAGCGTGGTGCAACAGTGCCTCTCCCAAAATATCGCATCTATTAAACCGGCTGTGATGATCAGCTATAAATACGGAAAAAGCGACAACATTTTCCTTTCGCTCTCTGGCGTACTCGAATACAGACGCCTCTTTCTCCTCACCAACATGCCACAGAAATTGTCTAAGACGCTGTAGAGTCATTTTTGTACAATGATAATTTTATATCATCATCTATAGATCAGGCAAACCACTCGTTGTCGATGAGCGTTTCCATCAATGTATCTTCATCACTCTTTTTTGAACCAAAATCCATGATCAATATAGACAACAGAAAGAAAATTGTAACTTAATTGTTGATGTTGCAAGTCAAATGAAATGTTGCAATAGTGGATCTTTTGATGAAATTATTTGATACATATAAGTTAAATATGGAAGCACGCTGTTGGCTAAACAACAATATTAAAGTTTAATGATTATGAAGACGGGAGAGTTTAAATGTATATTTATTGACTATGTAAAATCATCATTGCAATTTATTCGAAAAGATTTACAAAATTTTGAATCAAATTACAATCAGATGATATAAGCGAGTATGTACAAAGCTTTAAAATATTGGAAAACAATTCAATCTATATACGTGTAAGCTTCTAATGATAATATTAGTGTGTATTATAATAATATGCAACAATTACTTTATGGACAGAACTTTAAAAAGTATTAATAGATATAGATGTGTAAAGCTATTTGTGGAAACCTGATATCTATATTGGATGTGGAAATTCCATCCGAACATACTTTTCTTTTCACATGAAAATATGTCAATCCCGTTTTCACCTGGGAATAAGTATATATTGTGTTATCTTTTATTACGAATCCACAATTTGTTCCCGTTTGAGAATGTTTCGTTTCTAAAACTTGTAATAAATTTTCTTTTGCGAGTTTGTTAGTCTTTTTGCTCAATCCCTTGCGCAATATTTAGTCTCATCGTCATCATTACTCCAACAACAAAAAGGTTTTTGAATTTAAAGCCACTATCACCACACCTTAGAATTCGTCTTTAAACAAGCCGGGTGTGTGTTGATCATAGGCCTGTGCTTGTCTAGAACATTCCATAGCCTCCCACGTTCTATCACTAGAGTGTTTTTTTGCAACAAACGCTTCTCTGTGGCTATCGCAATAAGGGCTGGGGAACCATTCTCCGTATTCCTGGTAGAATGTATTGTGCCTGGATGGTTTGATAATATCTTCCATAGGACCTGTAAGTGCCATGTACACGCTGTCCATATCCACCTCCACGTAATCAAAATATCGCCGATCAACAAACCTGAAATAATCAAAGTACATTTTGATTAATTGTCAAAATAATGTCTCCAATTTTTATTTATTTCGTGAAATTGGAATGGAAATTTAAATTCGCTCATTCACAAACAATATAGAAAACTAATATATAACAATTTGAAAGAAAATTTAGAATCTTTATAAATGGATTGAACTCATTTACTCATAATGTCAATATAACCATTTTGCACTTAACTATCCATGAAGTCGTAGTAGAGCTGCAGCAATCGGAGTTTTGCGGGTTGTAATATTTCAAATCCAATCACCACAGGCACATCCATGTTTAGCTAAAATGTAAAAAAAGAAACATAAATTTTTTGTGTTGAAAATTAACAAATCAGAAAAGAAAGGAAGGAAAACAACAGTCTATCACTCCGGTTCAATCGCTATCTATTCAAAAGCGATTACTAAAGTATCAACAAAATTATGCAAGGGGTAACGGAATACAATTGTTTACATAGACTTTTGAGAGTAAAGCGAAATAAAACTGTCATAGGGAAAAGTCTTATATTTAAAACTTTGTCATTTTCGAATCACTCCTTGGTTCGCAGAAATAATACATACAATTTTGAATCACTCTTTCATTCATTCAATTAAATTTACCTTCTTTTTTAGTGTGGTGATTTCATAGAATTTTTCCCCAATGTCATCTAAAGCAACAAAGGTGAGATCGTTTATCTTCTGTGAAGCTTTTTTATCACCTTCATCATAAGTCACATTGTTGTGTTTTTCATTGTTTCTGATGGTTTTGTCACAGACAGAATTCCCTATCAACTTGCTCGTTCTAGCCAATAGAGCTAGATATGGGTGCTTATCCCCCTGTCTCCTCGCAGTGCTCACATTCGAAACTCTTTGAATGTTTCTCTCGGAATGTATTCGATAAGTTGGTACAACAGGGTAATAATTAGAACGTGAAAAAAATACCACTTGGCGAGATCACTAACGAGCAGAATTTTCTAGCCTAAAGTACTTCCAACCAACATCCTCTGGGGTCTTTTTAGGAACGAGTTATCTTCCACACATTGTCTCATGTGATCGCTGAGTTCACTTCTGGAAACATCAATGCTTTTGAATATGGGAGCCATCTCCTCAAAGTTATCTGCAAGATGATCGGGAACTGATATGTCGCATTCGATCAAACCTTAAAAGCTTTCATCGGCTATCTTTCCCACCACCTCCTCTTGAGTCATGGGTTTCTTGGCGCTGTACAGCGATCGATAGAACATTTTTAAAAAGGTTTTGAGATGCAAACCTTCATCAACCATTTTACTCCACTGGCACTCCCAAATATGGACCATGTTGTAGCCCAATTCTTTAATGTAATCTTCTTTTATGATGGTATCCATATAAAGTTTGCGAATTGATTTCTTTTGAAAGGGGTGAAGGTGTACATGTATGCCTCACGTCTTCTTACAAGGATGTCCATTCCAGAAGCATCCATGATACTGGTACACGGTCTATGTGAGCGAGCAATATCCATCAACGGGTAAATTGTGTCTACCGATACGAACTTCTTCTCCGTTGTGGTGGTGAGTTATTTCCTTTCCACTAGCAAAACTCTGATATTACAACCAAGCGTGTGCCACCTTGCTAAATCCTTGGTTTCTTTCCGGAACAAAATTGTTTTCCGTCTTTCCACTCACCGGATACCCACTAGGCATTTGTTTTGTCACACAGTCTAGATACAAAGCATTTGCATTTATTCCTAAAGCTTCTCCAACTTTCCCCATGTGCAGAATCTTGTACAAGTAGAATGTTGCATTTGTTATAGAGTGAAGCGTCCAAGCCGTGCTGG
>JAOQGN010282904.1:0-16418 GCA_027564295.1 Himantozoum antarcticum | reverse complement strand
TTATACACATGGCATTATACACATGGCATTATACACATGGCATTATACACATGGCTCCTTGCAGGCAGGCTTAGTATTCCTCATATCAGGCAACTGCACATCAGAAGCTAAAGCATTTTAGATATTATTAAATTGAATTCAAGCATTTATTATTCACATTTAGATTCAGATTTGTTTATTATTATTGATGAGAGGTGTTTTAAATAATTATAATGATTTTCTTAGCGTTTGATCCTGCATACTTTAGTGTTGGAATGTTCTGTTTTCTCTCTGTCTATGGTAATGACTCGCTTTCTATCTTCTGCTTAGACATGGGACTCGCTGTGCAGGTGTTATTGCTATGGTTGGCAATAATAAATGGTGTGGGGTAGGAGTAGCCCCCCATGCTAAAGTTGGTGGAGTTCGGATGTTAGATGGCCGAATAACAGATGTAGTTGAGTCTCGAGCCGTTTCATTCAATGTCAAGAATATAGATATTATGTCGGCCTCGTGGGGACCAACTGATAATGGTAGGATGGTCGATGGCCCAGACAAAATGGGGCTGGAGGCATTTGAGAAAGGAATTAATGAGGTAAGGGACTCATGGTAATATGCAACTGAAAATGTGGTTGTGGTTGTTGTTTTACGGTTTCTCTACAACAGTGATGGAGTGGTGCAATAGATAGTGTTTTTTTTTGTAAACAATTATATAGACGTATAAATTGTATTACCACTGCACTACCAACTTCCTTTAATTCCTTTTGTAATTGTAAATGTAGTGTTTGGAATGAATAGTGGTGGGAAATGGAAAATAAACTATTATTTTTGTGTGACTCTTCGAGATTTGGGAAGGATTGGAAAGTGCCCTTGTTGTATGTTTGCTTGCTTTTTTTCGATCATTTAATATTTATGGTAATGTTGTGGTTGTTTTTAATAAATTATTGAATTTGGAAATTAACCTGGTGATTCATTCTTAGTATTAAAGTACGGAATAGACTCAGGAGGACAGAATATTAATGTTATTGGCTTATAATTTTATGATTTTGTTTATTACTAATTTTCTTGATTCGGTGACATGCAACAATAAACATATCTGTTGGCATTAAATAGGTCTATTAACAACAGTTGTACCATTGCTTATCTAAACACAATCTTTGGTGATGTTTAGGTTCAGTGGTTGGGATCAGATACCGCGCACTCATCCACTAAGATGTTTCTCAGATGCCCTAAACTTTGGCATAAACATGGGGATAAAGTTGCCAAAGATCACGATTTTGGGCGTCGAGTATCTTAGAGTAATACCAAGCTAGGTCCTTAAGTTTTATATAATAGGTGTAAATATGAGCTTCCTTCTCGATGGCTATTTCCTAGCCAAATTTGTCAGCTTCATACTGGTATACTAGAAGGGCCTTGATTATTCAGTTGCACTGGTAATAATACAGGAAGTTTATATTTACAGGGACGCCATGGACGTGGTGTTATATATGTTTGGGCGTCAGGTAATGGTGGACACAGGGGAGATAATTGCATATGTGACGGTTATGTTTCGAGTCCATATACTATATCCATCAGTGCTGCCTCGACGTCCATGCTAAGCCCATACTATGTGGAACATTGTCCCAGTACTATGGCTACTACGTTCTCCAGTGGAGGCTACACTGAGGGCCAAATTGTGAGTCCTGTATATAATAGATTTGCATGACAAGTGTTCTTTCTATGCATAAATAAAATATGGTTTTATATAGAAGCTATTTGTTCGGAATGTAAAATGCAAATCATGAGAACGTTGTTCATAAACGGATAGAGATGATGAAATAGAGATCATATGAAGTCATTCGGTCATTCATCATATGAAGTCATTCGGTCATTTATCATATGAAGTGTTTCTAAAGACGATCCTACATGTAGATCTCTACTTTGGGAACTACCAGCCTAGGAGAGTTTGAATTGTTAATCTGTAATATTACTCTTGTTTTCTCTGGTTTTATCATAGGCATATAATTATACTAACTAACGTTAGTATATATGCCTATGGGTTTTATAGATATTTTGAAATGTTTTTGGTAAGACGATTTATTGCGTATTTTCAGTCTGCAATACTTTCACTCTGTACTCTGTTTACAGATATCTGCTGATCTGCACAACAAATGTACTCAATATTTTTCTGGGACGTCTGCTGCTGCCCCACTAGGAGCTGGAGTTATTGCCTTGGTTCTTGAAGCAAAGTAAGTACATAGGTAAAATCTGAATTGCATCTGGCAACTGATTCCCCTCATGAGAGTGAGCGCTCTACCAATTATGTCCTCATACATTTTGACATTTTGCTGAGTTTGTGAAAAAATATTTCAGCTGTGCATATTTGTTAAAAATAAGTGGCAGAATGGAAAAAGTTTGATCTCAAGATAAGAATTGAAAACTTTTAATTTATAAGTATCAGACGGTGTTGGGTAATGCATTATTGTTCAGCTTTACTGAAGCAAAACAAAGTAACATAAACGGATGAATACGTGGTGCATAACACTTGAGGCCTAGTTAATGTGCATGTCATGAGTCGACCCAAAATATGTCAAACTGTTAAACATTATTACAGCAATGTATTTATCATTGATTTATCTTATCATGTTTTAGCTAATTAAATCTGATATAAAGTGTTAATGTTTCACTTTCACATGTCATTATGTAATTAATAAAAAACAGGCCTTCCTATTAATCGCTTTGGATTACCATATTACTCGAATATCGTGGGAAATGCTATTTGAATTTAAGAGTTTTTTGTGAAGCCTCTTCCATATCGATCTGCAATTATTATGAGATGACGTATTTAATTCCACAGTTGCACACAATGGGTGGGCTGGCCTGGAGGAGGAGGTCTCGGTGGCATACTCTAAACGTATTTATCACATTAATATGTATATTTGCGTGTCAAATCAAGCATACTACGGAGTGATTGAAGCGTATCTATCAGATTTATCTGATATGCTGTTTATGTGAGAATAATCTGCTCCATTCTAGCTGAAACCCACTCCAAATTATACTGTTACAGAACTGCATATTGTCATTTTTTCAAGTGTTATGCGTGTCATTGTCATTAAACATTGTACGGATTAATTAGGCATTTTGATAAGTAAATTTGTAAAGATATAATTGTTGAAGCATGTAGCAGTATGTAACGCTTGTCACTTTCACCAGGACCATGGTGACAGAATGCACAATGTCCTCTTCAAATGACAAATGGTTTAATATATGACAAGCATTGTCTCCTTGTCCGTCTGCATGACAGCACCAATAATATTTCATAATAAGTGATAAATTTCCGCAGAACTGAGTATGGGTCATGAGACTTAATATGACATTTTATTGACAAGGCATTACATATACTAGATAGTATATTAGTTTATTATTGTATTGGTATGGCAACTGCAAGCTCTATGAGCTATGTTACAGGTAATGATGAGCTTGGAGACTATATGTCTACTCAGAGTGTCGAACATTTCAAGTGAAAGTGTCTCAGAATATAGTAACTTGGCTTCACTTCCTGCTAATAGAATACCAAAATGAATATAACACGAAGAATGTATCACAACACTTAAATGTGTTCGTCTTTATTGAGCTATAAAGAGGATGATTAGTTTTATACAATAAAGCCAAGAAATCTTTGTCCGCTGCCAATGATACTGCATGGTGGGTGGTCTGAATGACGGGCGGTGGCTGAGTAGTGGAAAACTAGCTGGAAGCATGAACGCATTGCGCTTTCATAAGCAGGGAACACTATTTACATCGTTTTCAGTAACTAAAGTTATATTTAAACTTTCACACTTGAAAATTCCTGCAAATATATGCAGAGGATTTTGTTTGCTTAATGTGGAAGTGACTTTGGTTTTTCTAATGAGCACATGGTGTTAAACTAAAACAACTGAATAGCATTCTTAGTTCTTACTGCACTGTTCACACCCAGCCAGTCTCACAACACGGACATCTGTGTCACCATATCTATGTCCACATATAAATTTATGCAGTTGTTTATTAAATATAGTTACCCTGATTTGACACTTCGGGAGTTGAAGTTAATTTAGAACGTATGCACCTGTTTATCAAATGGTGTCGCCTTCGTCACCTTTCCAGCTGGTTACCAAACTACCCATTGTGTCTTTATCAGTTAAATATTGAGCAAAAGATTAAGATAAATCTTAAAACCTTGTCATAAGTTAATTATTAATTATGGAAATGAATCTGTGAATGCAAGTAGCTTATGATGGGAATGAATATAGGAATGGTGTTATAGCACTCATTCACCCAATTAATATTTTGGTATTTACACTACATGGCTGGATTACTTACACACATTAAAAAAAAAGCTCAATAACAACTTGCAAAACATCTTTTTACTAGAGAAAAATATTTCGTTTTAGCTTGTTACCCGAATGACTGTCTTATATAATACTTTTGTTAATGTGAACTAGCAGTACAAAAGAGTGGGCGTATGCATTTGTAAAATAAAATAAATTACAGTATTAATTACGTATTAAATATTATGCGTGTAAGTGCTCACAGCGATTCTACCATGTATTGACGGATCTAATTTGATTTTGAATTAGTGCTTGAAGGGCTGAAGGCTGGGTGGTACATCTTACCAAATGGTGAATAATTTTACTTCATCAACCTTATACACCTTAGAGCACGTTAGGTGCTTTCACAATTTTTTGTTGTCAGAAACGTCATTCACTTATTTTAATTTGGCTAATTGAATTCTATATAGATGTAATTATCTATATGCGTGTTTTTTTGTTTAACTTCGCTTGACATGAGATTTTCCTGTTACCAATGTAACACGGAAGACCGGGATTGTTAAATATTTCTGTGCTGCAGAACTGGACGTCAGTTTACTTTGTTCGTTCATTCCGCATGGTGACCCGAATTAGATGTGCCACATCTTTTCCCATTTATATGTACGTATTTAAAGGTGAAATTATCGCGAGAGAGGGACAGTGGACGAGCTAGGGCAGACTACTGTTACAATTTTAGGTACCTACTACTTGAACTGATGACAAGGGAGGGACTGTGGGCAGGCTAAGTCTATTTATAACATCCTCTATCTCCATAATTAATATAAGCTTAACGCCAGGGGAGGGACTGCATGCTTGCTATGGCCAGTATATTTGCTTCATTTCTATTTATTTGTCCATATTTAATCTGGGCTAATGGTGAGGGAAGGTCTGCTGCGGGCAGGCTAGGGGAGCAGCCTCTTTGTCTCTCCCAGTATCCCATTATAGCCTCTCCCAGTATCACATAACCATCAATGTTGCAATTAGAGATAACTATCTTTAATCACTATAAAGGTGACAATGTTCCTGTTAATCTCAAGAATAATATCAAATTAATGACTGTATGATTTAGATATTATACTATACTTGACTGACTCATTAAACTTATACATGGCGGGCGACACGCTGTATAACAAAAATACAATATATATGCAATATTTTACATTAATGGTCACTATAATGGTAATATAAGTCCATTACAATGTATAATGTTGAAATAGAAACCGTCTCCTGCCAACTGGAGACACAGATTTACATGGCTATTTAAATGTACTATTTAAAAAATGTGCATATCATTGACTCAAATTAAAGCCTGTTAAATACAGTGAAATTATCCTCTCTATGAGCCGAGTAAATGCAAATGCATGATACATGAATTACTTCAGTATTAGAAAGAATTATGTAAATAGTTGCACAAATTGGATGCCTAAATATGTATGCAATCCAGCATGGACAGACTGGAGTACGGATTGGCGTACGGATTGGTGTAGCTACTTCATGTTTAGAGAGAGCAAATCTCTGTAAAGGTAAACATGTACGACATGGAAACCTAGTGCAGTGCAATTGTAATGCATAGTGCAGTGCAATTATACGTGCAGTGCAATTGTACGTGCAGTACAATTGTACCTAGTGTAGTGTAATTGTACGCAGAGTTTAGATAATTACAGGCAGCACACTGTAAATGGACGCAAGCATTCTGAACTTCTGTACGGGTATAGGTTGTTGAAGAGCATACTAAAAGAATTATGGGAGAAGACGTTTTAAAGTGCATAGATATACTTTTACTACATTTACCATCTATAGCTTATCCGATTTAGATTGCTGTGTAAAGATATTTCAGCCGATGCCTCACAGCATCAGATATAAAGTTCATTTGGTAGCATTATCTTCAGCTGGCCTTTCTGCAACTCCATACATGGATGCTCTCATCCCTAGTGGAGTGCAATGGCGGCAAGCCTAGACTAGCTGCCAGCCTGGCAGCTAGTCTAGAGCCTAGACTGGCTGCCAGTTCTGGGCTTTTATAGTAGAGCATCAAGTTGGAAAGTGGAATTCTGTGAACTAGTGAACTTGGCTGTAACTTTCATGTAATGATGCATTATATGGATGCTGCGGAGGTGCTCAATGGCACAAGTGGTATGTGCTTGATCACCCTGCTTGCTTCATACAATCTCAAATCTGCTAGAAAAAATGTTTCATAACAGTTTTCAGTACTTTCGATATGTGAGATATATCGAAATTTTGATATATGAGATATACATGTATCAAAATTATATCTATATTGTAGCAAAATTCTAAATTTATTTTATTTTATTATAGCAATTACAATTATTTGTTCTGTTATTGGGGGTAATAAATTTTTGAATAACCTATGCATCGGTTGAAAAATTGCCGCCTTCGTGATACGCCGAATGTCATTTGGAATCCGCACTACTATCATCCCAATGAACGATTGCACGTATGTGAGCTGAAATAGAAAAACAGAAAATATTTATTCTTAGGCTGACGCTTCTTTTGAACATCAAGTTATTTGTTGCCGCTTTTATATATTTAAATGCATTGGTATGGCCAACTTGTTGTGACTATCCGTCTTCTACCGCTTTACTGGTATATTGTATCAAATATAACAGTTTCTATTTCTATACTTTCAGCCAACAAATTTTCAATTGCTGACTTGTTGTATTTGACAGTCCGCACCTTGGATGGAGAGACGTACAACACCTCATTGCTTGGACAGCTTCACCATATCCGCTATATAACAACGAGGGCTGGAAAACTAATGCTGCCGGCTTTAAATTAAACCATAGGTTACCGGTTACTGCTTATTGCTTAGTGTTTACTGCTTATTGCTTACTGCTTATTGCTGATTGCTTACTGCTTATTGCTTACTGCTTAGTGTTTACTGCTGACTGCTTATTGCTGACTGCTGACTGCTGACTGCATATTCCACTTCATTACATTTGCATTTTTGTTTGCCTTTCCCACTTGGGGAAAGTAGAGCATTAGTAAATAGTTGCCCTATATTTGGATATCTAATGCTTGTATCATCAGTGCATGTGGTAAATTCTATGATGTGATCAACCTCTGGAAAAGAACATGTCCAATAACTTTGGTTAGACGAATATGGTGTAACCTCTGGGACAATTTATCATACGATAATCGGTTTAAAATAGCTACTACGCCTTTCACTCGGCATGGTTTACAAACACCAGGTGACACTGTGGCGACTGGTCATGTTAGAAAGGTGATAATAATGCTGGGGTATATAATTAATTGTTTTACACCAAAAGTTAGACCCGGCTTTATCTTCACTTCTTTGTTTACCTTTTTGACATTTCATTAAGCTTATATTACTGTATAATACAGTACATATTTATGACATGACAAAGCTGAGGCAATAATATCTGTAACCAAAAATGAATATAATTAACTTTTCCAGCATGTTTTACATAATATTGATCCACAAGCTTTCATTATTATTATCTTCCTGCTTTGAGCAAAACCCTTATACTTGTGATTGTATTGATGCATATTATACTTGTGATTGTATTGATGCATATTGTACTTGTGATTGTATGGATGCATATTGTTTACCTTCACTTGGTCAGTGAGTCGTAAACAATATGGTAGCCTTTTTTTTAATTTTGCAATTTTTGTTCAAATCTAATTGCACCTTGAATGTGTTGTAGAAATTCTGAATTTCTGAAAATATTAATGACTAATTAAAATAGCACCAAGTTTCCAGGTTTTTATTATTCAGTTACCTGGTATGTTTATTGTTTTGTACGCTTTAATGCAAGGCCAGGCCAGGACGTTATATTCTTATATTATATTACAATACAGGTTTGGCTTCGGTCTGATGAATGCTATTGACATGGTAGAGTTGGCTGAAAAATGGAGGAATGTTGGAAAACGACGTAAATGTGAAATAGGCGTAACAGAACATTTACCGAGGTGACTCTTTTGTTATATATTGCAGCTTTTATGGAAGTTAAATTTTGTCGTATTGTAAATATTTATTATCTTTTATGTTTTATATGTTCTCAAAAATATAGTGAAGGGTATTTTTGTTCATTTTGCTATAAAAGGTGGCACTAATTTAAGATGAAAAAATAACATAAATCTAACAAGCGTGTCTATGCAGTTAGGAACAATAAAATTAAAAATTGCTAAGACAAAGATTTAGACGAGTCAGTATTCCAAGAAAGCGCATATAAATCATTGATAGTGTATAAGGTGGCACCATTAAGTTTATATAATTATATGCAATTATTACGTAAGGTGAAGGGATCTTGAATACTGAAATGCAGGCTGTACTTGGTCAGGAAAAACCCTCTCTTCAGCACCTAATTAGCCAGAATGCCCTGCCTGCCTGATTTGTTCATATAACTGGCTCAGTACTCTAGCTAGCACCTTGTAAAATTTGCATGTCCATAGTCAGTTGAGCAACTTTTTAAGTTTTATTTTGTGTGGTGCTAATTGCGCAGTGAAACCAACATTTGAGGAATATGTTGTGTCAACTTGATGAGCATTACGTTTGTTTCGACAGTAAATGGATTGGAATATGTAAGCTATAATGCATACATATTAGATACATATACATATACATATACATACAAGCTATATATTGGCTGTTTTGTTATCAACTACTGAAACCGTTTTGTGGGAAGTCTTATGACAGCGCTGTCCTATGTTTTCTTTCACACAGATATTAATGGAGAAAGCGTATAGATGGCTTCTACGCTAGGGATAAACTGTATTTTATGTAATTGATATCATTGTCTGTAAGTGGATAATTTAGTGTCGCATGTTTAATTTAAGGTTGGAATCACTAATAATGCCAGTTAATGTTGATGGATAATAACACATTATTATGTTGTATTGTGGCCATTAGTTAGCATAAACTTTAATTCTAGTCTCTAATTTGCTACTTGACAAATTACACCGACTCAGGATGCTGTATTTGCACTTCACTTGCTGTATCCTATGAACTATGTACATATGGCTTACAAAGTAATGTTGCCTTTTAAAGCCAATCAGCTGAATAAGATTACAAGATTAACAAAGCTTTTAGCTGATTCTGTGATAAAAACTACAAATTTGCTATGGATTGATTGGCAATGCAATAAAATGTTATTTCTAATGGGCTTTGGCGGCGCCCATATCTCATTAGGAAAGTGAGTGTAATTTGTGTCATTTGACTATAGCATAATTAGTAATTGACATAATAGAATAATGGACAATAAAATGCCAACTTTCATGAACTGTGGCTCTCTCATGGTGCATAAAAGTAATAATTTTTTATGTAGGTGGAGCTGTTCGATGGTTGGTAGCTCTCTGCTTTGTATAGCATTAAAGTTGTCATTAGTAGCAAGGTTGATGATATGATAATTATGTATCAATAATTAACATTATGAAACATTGATCAGTGTCACAGGCAAATCGTTTTTATTGATTTTTCATCATGGTCGTCATTAATAACTCTCGAAAACGGAAGACTCCATAGTTACAGTATATCTTGGTAAAGTCTATCGCCATGTAATCTATTCTGAAAACTGCTACCCTATCTCAGTCACACAGCCTCTCTACCTGGTAGAACAGACTTTTATCATAATTCCTTTGGGTGGATTTTGGTTTCCTGCACTGAAATTTAAATCCATTGAATTAATGATTTATGTCAAAACAGAAAGAAAAGCGTTACCAAATTTACAAGTTTAGCAATTCCCGAATCAATATCTAGTATTTAGATTACCTTATTCTGGTCAATGTTTAATCTAATTGCATATTTCTGCAATGAAATGCCTACGCTCCTTTTAATAAATTCATTCATTTCACTGTGCTTTTAGTTTATTAAGAAAATTATTAGCTCGTGATAAGATTTTCATACTGCATAGCGCAGCGGACACACACAGTCTTTTGAGAGACTTGGGGTAAGGTCATGTTTAGCACAGACAAGACTAATAATATATGCGTATCTGTTACCATCACTTGGTCTGGCCTCTAAACATGTTTGTGCCTTCTAGTTCTGGTATTATCCTGTATTCATGTTGTCCAGTGGCTTTGTTAGCTCTTACTGACACCACCCAAATGCGTCAAGTTTTGATGAACTGGATAGTATCAGGTGCGTGAGATTTGCAAAGCATCAGCAAACAAATTTTTATTATATTTATTTATTATGGCCGTTTTGAACCCACAGCTATTAGAAATTCATACTGCAATTTTTCAGTATTGCTGTAAAAGCTGTATGAACTTCAGTATTCACTTTATCACTGCATTATATTAATACAGTAATAATTCTAGACCCATTTTGTCGAGGATCCAAGACGTTAGTATAATGATATAGCGTACAAATAGCGCCATAATATTTGCTCTGTGCCATCCATTTGTCCATTTGTCATATACAAATGCAATATCATAAATTATATGATGAGTTTGAGTTTATTTCTACTTTAAATCAATGGCATAAAAAAAGATAGCCGAAGCGATTTAATAACATAAAAGTGAATTAAAAGATCATAAGTGAAAAGCTGTGAAACAAGGATTCTGTTAAATATGCGGTAATAGTTAAAAATAGTTAAATGCACTAATAGTTTAAAAATTCAGATATAAAAATGACTTCCTGTATAATGAGGTATGCGCTATAAATCTATAAATCGAGCTTTTATGTGCACTCGATGATTTACGATTATGATTTTGGTACTGCCTTAGAATATGATTTAGTGGGCATTTACCGGCTATAATGTCATTAAAAAGTGCTGAGCGTCTCTGCATGTAAAAATCATGGATACTAAAAGAGTTAGCAATACTTAGTCTTTCTATGATATTTGATGTTTGATGTTATAATCAAACAATATGATGTTTGATTATAGCTTTCAATGTATAAAAAAATTAATCAAAAAGGATTAAAAGGGACAACAAGCATTTTATTTTCAGCTTGCACTTGTTTTTAAGAATTTCTGCTTCATTCCCCAGATACACTACCTAGTAGCATTGTTGAACAAAAAAGTTAGAGGAAAATAAACAATAGCACATGCCAAGGTAGTGAGTAGTGCAACAGATGCAAATCCTACCCTCTGGATTGGCTTTCAGTGTCAGACATTCTATCTGGAATGAAGCCTCCAATAGCATGGCTATAAGTAGCAGCTAATGATGTTGTCTCTGATTGACATAATATTGCTACACATGATATGCATGTATATTTAGTATTTACATCATTACATCCCTAAATATCGGAGTAATGTAACATATTATCGATCATTATTTTAACCATGAAAATTGTATTTCAAAATTTTGCAAGTATGTTAGTAACATATGCAGGTTCGTATGCAAGTAACATATGTAATGATTAAAGAGCAATACTGAAAGGTATTGCTCAATAAAGTAGGCAGGGCTAACGGAAGAGGTTTAATTGCAATAATTAATTAATAAAGATGAAGAGATAAAAATTATATGGTACTTATATGAATATATAGATAAAAATAGAGGTGCTGATATAAATTGCGTCCAATCATGTTTTATCTATTTCCTATTTGTTGATTGCGCAGTGTTGATCATGAATGGCATCATAGGTATCCTTCAGACGGCAGCTAACTGCACACAGCTATGCCACAAAAAGCCGATTAACGCTTGAGATAATTATATAGATATAATAATAATAATAATAATTAGTTCGCTTATATACCGCTTAATGAAACTGTTAGACAGTAACTTCTAAGCGGTGGAAATAACTTATTACCGCCTGGTCACTGTAGGCGGAAGAGTCCGTTTCGTGCCAGTCACCAGTGCGCTGGGACCGCGCTACTCTATTCACCTCCTCTATCCACTCTGTTGCTTTGAATTTTAGATACTCCTCTGTCCAGCCCTCTGCCTTCCAGATGGTACTATATTTACATTTCGTGCATCACACTAGGACAATTGGTTCTATCTTAGCCCATTTTATACTGTTACACTGATTATATTCTATGAAACTTTGAAAATTGAATTTATATCCTGTATTCCTGTCAAAACAGTCAATGGGATGGTATTTGACAAATGCTATAGTATTGCTATTGGCTACTGCTTCTTATTTTTATCCATGTTATTTATTGTGATATTATACAACATGGGGACAACTACAACATGTACTTATCAATTAAGATTTATCTGCTCTCTGTTTATGATCATTTTTATCAAGAGTTGTTCCCACTATAATACATTTCAGAGATAATACCGGGTTCTGGTTGGTTAACCTGGGTTAACCTCATCAATCTATGGGAGATAGATAGGACACGCTACCCGCTCTGAGAATATAACGGAAACCGCTCGTGCTAAAATTGGTGTTGTATATACACACTTGTTTAGAGACAAAAATTTCAGAGGAAAAGGGCCAGGAGGTGAGTGAAAGAAATACTGCCCAAATAATGCCATTACTGTTACATTTATTGTCTTTTATGCATTTGCCAGTGTGATTCTGTGGTACTTTATACTTTACGTCGTAGTTACAAAATTAGACAGCATATAATAATAATAATAATAATTAGTTCGCTTCTAGCCAATACTTATATTGGCTAGAACTAAGAGTAGGAGAGGAGCAGAGACTTGATTCGTTGATTTTAGAATGAATTGTAACTTGAAAATGGTCTAAGCATAAATGTAATAAATAATAGTGATACTGATCATTGCTATTGAATACTATTGAATAATAATAAAATAATCATAGATAACAGTGATGGAATAGTGGCAATAGTCATAATTTTGCAGTTGATTATGAAAGTAAAATTAAAGGATTAAATGTTGCAACAATGGGCCTACCAGTATCAGAAATTAAAAAAATATCAACAGCACAGGCCTGGTTATGAAACTTCCGATTAGTATATCATGCTTTGGTGAGTGTTTGGGACTGCAGTTACAAAAAAATCTAAATTACCTCTCCTTTAGTTACCTTCGTCCTCATGGTGATTCATCACAAAAAAATTCCATCTTCTCTTACCTCTAACTTCTCCATGTATTTTCCAGATGATCTATCCAGCACATCACAAGATAGGCCACTAAATAGGCTTCCAAATTAGCTTTCACTTGAATGAATCTATGGCCAAGACTAGGAGTTATTACAGATTTCATCCACCAAAACACCATAAATCACCAACAATCCATGTAGATTTACTTATAGCCTAATTCTCTAATGGCTAATCTCGGCCGTTGCGAGAAAGCGCAGGACCCCCTCAAATATTATTTTTAGGTTGGTTGTAGTTTACATATCAGCCGACATATAAAATTGTTAGAATTATTGTTTATATATTGTTTGTTTTTAGCGATGTTATTGGTCGAAATTATCTTGTCTTGTCTTACTGTATAAGTTCCTAGATCTCTAAAAGAGTAAAGTTGAATTGTTCAATTAAATAGGGCTTTTGCTATTCCTCTGTTAGTTCCCCTAAGCGGAGCTCCCTAGCAGTTCTAATAAAAAAGCTTTGTCGATAAATATTAGTGTTGCATGCTGTAGGGTTGTAACAGGTTGAACGGGTGGACGTACCATGCACAGATTCATTGAAATTTGGGGTGGGTGCAATAGAGGGGAATAGTGTGTTATTGGACATAATATGTGAAAACGTACTTTGCTGTTGTCTGTGCTTCTTAAGTGTACTTAGACCTAATATGTGGATGGTTGGAAGTTGGTTGGATAGTCTCTGGAAATTGAGAGACTTCAAAGTCTATGATCACTAACGTTAGTTTATCGCTGCGAGCAGTTGGGAACGAAGAATCTCAAGCTTTCCTAATTATTCCGATTGTGATCCTTTAATTATAACAAAAGGTAGTCAGTATTCCTAATACCGGCCACGTCGGCTAAGTCACCACCAGCCGCCTTTGCCATCTTTGCGGGGGTCCTGCGCTTACGATTAGCCATTAGAGAAATTATAGGTGAGGAGTAAATCTACATACAGTGTTGATGATTTATGGTGTTTTGGTGGATGAAATCTGTAATAACTCCTGTTCTCGGACATAGATTCATTCAAGTGATAGTTAATTTGGAAGCCTATTTAGTGGCAGATCTTGTGATGTGCTGGATAGATCATCTGGAAAAAACATTGAGAAGTTAGAGGTAAGAGAAGGAGGTGGAATTTTTTTTGGAGATGAATCACCATGAGAACAAAGGTAATTTAGATTTATTTTGTAACTACAGTCCCCAAACACTCACCGAAGCATGATATGCTGATCAGCAGATTGATAACCAGGCCTGTGATGAAAAGGTAGACACGACCCAACCCAATAATTACACTAGAGTTCAGAGCTTTTCCCTCTTTTTTTTCATATTTGACCTGCATTTACATCAGTATGGCAAATCCTGTATGTAGAATGTCGTGCAGTAGCCTGTGATCCAAACCCCAAAACCTCAACCCCAAATCACAAACCACCAATCTCAGAATCTCGGGCTGCTGAGCGCCATTTAACATTCCAACCGGTAAATCTGTACGCATGACAAGAGATAAGTGGCCTAGCCCTAAGTGTAGCCTAGGCCCAAGGTCCACTTTCCCCAATGGTAAAATTGCTTGATTGCTGGCTGATCAGAACACAGAGATCACCTTTAAGGTTAAAAGTTGAGCCAAAAGGATTCTTAGCAGAGAATTTTTTTGAATACCTTGGGAATAAAATCCAGAACCTCACAGACGAAGTGCCACGACCTTCACCAACCTAACCTTACCTAACTAACCAGTTTCACTTACTTGTACACCTATATCCTGTAAAAGTTGTAGAACATTTATTTTGCATTATTTGAACATAGGCCTATGCCGAAACTAAAATTTTATGTAAAAACCGTTTTGACTTTTGAAAAAATGACTTCGAGAATTTAAATTTGAACTACGGAAGTAGTCTACAAGAGCCCTAGTAACTTGGTTAGATGGAATCATCGATACCGGTACATCAGTTAAGGTCAAATTGTTCTTGATTGATGCGAAACAGGTTGTATTGATGAAGGGACGTAGTTCACTAGTAAAACATGTACCATATAAATCGACTTCCACAGGGATTAGTTGTACTGGAGCTATCTCTAGTTTTATTGCAACTATTAATAACATAGTTCACATGGTGTCATCAGTAATAAGATTGTTTGATGGAAAACCATCCTACTTTCAACAACATGAAGCTAAAATGTTAGCCTACTCGGTACTATGTGATGATGTGACTATATCTATTTAAAATTTTCAGCAGGACGTTCAAAGCTGGGCTATGTCATTCAGCACTGAAAAATTTAATTAATATATTTTGGTTCCTCATTTCATTGGGGTATGTACTTCAATAAACTTTGTGTGAGATCAGCTTATGGTTGAAGACAGTATCAAGCATCTAGGTCAATCTTCAACAATCTGAAACAGGAAACACATAAATACGATTGTGAACAATGCATTTGGATTTCTTGGGTTAGTTAAAGCTATTCTGTGTAGTGTCCAAATTGAAATAAAACATTAAAATATTAAAGCATTGAAATAATTGACAATTTGCAGACCACTGTATCGGATCCTTGAACTAAAATCTGCGTCTGCGATCATCTGTGAAATCCATTGGAGATGGTACAAAACAAAATGTTACGTTTTTTTATTCTAAATTTGAGGGGAATTTGCAGCATCACAGAGGTTGGGGAACAACTGAAACAGTTTAGAATTTCGAAAGTTCATACGTTGTCCGGTAAAACCAGAAAATCTTCCAACATCCTCACTAATTCTAATATGCATATTATATGATTAGCTTGTTTATTCCGAAGTGCCGGTGAAACCGGAAGTAAATCCGTCGAAGTAACGCTGTCACCGGCTATTTCCGGGTGCGGCATAGGCGTCCCTTAAAAAATTAATAGCTTCAATAATAATCAAGCTATCGCCATAGAGTTAAGATTTCCTAAGAGAGGACACACAGAGCTATCCATTGATATATAGTAATCCATATTAATAATGATTTGGAAATCATGGTTTCACTGAGCCAACTAAAAAAAAATTTATAGTTCCGGTTTTTCCTTTATTTTGGGACCCAATCCATATTAAAATTGTCATATCTTTAATTAGAACAAAGCTAGAGGGCTAATTTTTCTACATTCAATTTAGAACGACTTTAGCTACACATCCATATATAATTAGTGTTGGAACTCAGCAAGGG
>JAOQGN010282683.1:4435-16429 GCA_027564295.1 Himantozoum antarcticum | reverse complement strand
CAATGCCACAAAAAATGAAACAGGAAAGGTAAAACGGGTTGATGCGATTCCAAGTATTAAATTTATTATTTTATTTTTATATATAACACATCACTGCATCGCAAGATTCTAGCAAGTAGAATAGTCACAGGATTATATTGGCTAGTCAAGTTAATCATCCTGCCTATCGTAAAAGCAACAACATTCGATCGTTATTTATATAAATATTTCCCGAATAGTATAAACACAGCGAATCCATTATTGACAGGTCTCAATATAAAAAATCAGAGCCAACTAGAACGCATCGCTCCGATGCTACATTTAATAGTGGCTTCGTCTCGGGACTGACTCCAATCAGTCCCAGAAAACTCAGTGAAAACGGCATTGCCAGCATTAAAATAACAATTTTTTAGAATATTTTTATTCTTATATTCCGGCATCGCATCGTCGATGCTGCAGGTTGAAGGCTCCCTTAGTATATTCGTTTTATAGGAAAATATTAGATATTATTTATTCAATTAGTATATTGTGTCCGCCGTCCACAAAATATCATCAGAACAAGTGTTTTATAGGAACATGCCATATATTATTAATTCATTTAATATATTGTGTCCACCGTCCACAAAATACAATCGGAACAAGTGTTTTATAGGAACATATTATATATTATTAGTTCAGCTAGAATATCGTGTCCACCGTCCACACACATCCACAGAATATAATCGGAACAAGTGTTTTATAGGAACATATTATATATAATTAGTTCAGTTAGTATATTGTGTCCACCGTCCACACCCGTCCACAAGATACAATCGGAGCAAGGGTTTTATAGGAACATATTATATATTATTAATTCATTTAGTATATTGTGTCCACCGTCCACGGCCATCCACAAAATACAATTGGAACAAATGTTTTATGGCAACATATTATATATTATTAATTCATTTAGTATATTAGGTGGATTCGTGACCTAGTTCTCCGAGCCGTGGGACGTGGGATAAAAGATCGTTTTTTTATTATTTTGTAAAAAGTAATCACATTGGTTCATAAGTCCAGGACAGCAAAACTATGACCTAGCAAGAAATAATAATATTTTTTAATTAGTTTATATTACTATCTTATGCTGATGTCGCGAAAGCTTATAGAGTGAACCTCGCAATAATTCAAATGCAGTGGTCAAAGTGTAAGAGTTTGCTTAAGGGCTTTATTGCAAACTTTTTAACACAATTTATGTATGCACATGAAATATTTGTTTGTATTTGTGAATTGTTACAGGCTCATACAGCCTGTACACTGAGCACTGCTTTTAAGCTACATTCTAAATCTAACATTTGACGTTTGTTACTGAATAGAGTTTGGTTTGCAGTTTCGTTCCCTTCAATCTTGGCAAAGTTTTTAATTTCAATTCAAATCGCACAAATTCTAGTTGAAAGACCATGTAATGTTCCTTACCTTCAACTATTTGTTAGTAGTAGTAGTCTGATGTAGCTAGTACCAGGGGCGTAATGGTATGGCAATTTGACTTGTAAAACCTCTTCATATGTACCTAAATCATAATACATGTACCTCATAAAATATGTGAAAATCAAAAATAAATAATCCAAGCTACAGAAATTATAAAATCTCGCTTTGCTATATATATATGTGTATAATTTGTATAATGTGTAATGTATGATCAAATGCACACGTTGCCCAGTGTTTCACATTATCACACAAGCTCGTGACTTCTCATAGGATGTAGACAGTCTGTGCACACCACTAATACTTCTGGTTGGCTTAACCGCTGTCATGGATCTGTATACCGGACTGATCTTAGTAAGAATGTCCCTGTCACTGGAACTGGATCGTTGTTCAAAAGCTGTGCAGGCTCTTGACCTCGGTCTGTTGTCAGTGTTGTCCCACGTAGCTGTGTGTGGTCTTTGTGTCTCACTACCTTCCAACTCAGTCGTATCCTCGGCCACTTCCTGTCTACTGGTCAAGGTCGACAGAATGTGTTGTACGTCGTCTCTCTCTGGATCTATTAATACGTAGCTCAGGACGGTCCCATCGACACACCCTACCATCATGGTCCTATCATCATTACTAGCTGTGACATGGCATATGTCGACATGCACATCGCATTCACCTAAGATCTTATTGTCGTCTATTCTCTCTACTATCAGATGCGATCCTCTGTAATATACTGCAACATTACCGTTGCTTAACAAGGCAATCTTGCTTTTTCTGTTTTGTACGCTTGCCACATGCTGTCCTGTGTTCATTGCAAACACCATACCCAGGTCCGAGTTAATGCAGCGTGAGCCATCATTGGACAGGTAGAGTGATTTCAGATCAGTAACCGACGGCATGAAGTTATCACTGTAGCGTAAGATGGATGTTGTTGCCAAGTCGATAGTAACAAATCCATAAGCACCGAGGCTATCTTCCTCAAAGCATGGTTTGTATATGGCAATAACTTGAGTGCTGCTCTGTGCTATAGGTACAAGTTCTATGATGTCCCGATTGGCCAGAAATTGTGGCAATTCATTTTGACCAATGATACTATGCATATACCTGCCTTTGAGGTAGAAAGCACATATGGATGGGTTGCTGTACCTGGCTTCCTTCTCCAGGTACTGATTGGCTGTAAGCATTACCATGTACGTGTCGTCACATGTCACAAATGGCTTGCTAATAGCGTAATTGATGATGAAGTCATACGTGACCTCCTGGCATGTGCCAGTCTGAAAGGTGAAGATTGTGATGGTAAAAGGAGCTTGGTAGGCTGTGGAGACTTGAGAGATATGAATGATCACGCTAGTCTTCCTTAAGGCTGTCGTGTATCCCAGTGAATGCCCGAATTCCTTGACTATCTCTCTTTCGTTTACAGACCATATCTTGTTACAGAACTCTGTCTTGGCTGGGTTTAATGCAACAAATATGAAGCTACCATCACTGACCGCGGTCATCTCCACTACCTCACTTTCGTGTGTCAGCAGATTTGCGAGCAGCCCGGTGTTCATGTCTATGACACCAACTTCATCGCTACCTGTGCCCGTAGCAAAGCACAGCTGATTATCTTCAGTAAGTGCCAGGTTTTCTATCGGTGATGTTAGTCTGTCCAGGGATGTGACATCCATGATGTAGTCTTTGAGATTCCACACTTGGACCGACTGAGCATCTTGCTGTACAGTGATGATCTGGCCTTGAAATGGAGACTGTATAATTTTTGTAATTATGCCTACAGGCGCTAGAATGGTGGTCGACATTGGTTTACCGGTTTGGAGGTCCCAGAACTGGATGTTTCTGAACAGGCTGGTCATTAGAATGTCATCTTCTTGACTGAAGATAGCGTCTGTATACACAATGTCTGTTGGCATTGCATGCTTTGGTAATCTGAATTCGCTCATCACCGAGGCTGGACGCTTTATGTGAGTGGTGACATTGTCGGTCGCTGTGTTATAGTTGACAATATTGCTCTCTCCTCTGGCAAGCAGTGTTTGATCGTTGTGGGAAAGGGTCATGTGAAGTATTCGATCTCCTCTCAAAAATCGTTGCAGGGATATCTTAGATACCATTTGTGTGTAGCCGTCATTGCTTATGTGAATAACAGTGATTATATGAGAGTATTCATCTGTGAGGAAAGCCTTGGTAGAGGTGCTGTTCATTGCTAGACAGGTTGGCCTGTACTCTAGTTGAGTCAGACAAACTTGTTCGTATGTTTCTAAGCTGTACGATATCACATTGAATCCAACATTACACAACACGTAATTCTCATTAGGAGCAATGCTGATAACAGTTCCCTTTCCAGCCAAATCTATCAACTTGACAAAGTCTTGTTGCTCTAAACTGGCTATGCACAGATGAGTGGTGTCAGTTGTAATTAAATTGGCGATGTATTTAGTAGAAATAGCTGTTGATCCTAGGTGATATTTTCTCAGTTGCTTCATCTCAATAAAGTTAATTGGTATGAGTTGAAACAAAAACATTCCTGTTGTGGTATTGTGTACTTTGACGGCTTTTTCGATCTCATTGTCAACTATTACCAGATAGCGATCATCAGGTGATAGATTTGCTCTGCCGTAGGATGTGACAATGTCCCCTAACACCTCTCCTGTCAACATGTCAAACTTTCGGAGTGATTGAGAGTTGTCCGACTTTGTGAATACGAATCGACCATCCCGTGTGACAAGTAAGCTGTCGACAGTACTGATGTAATCAAATGTGTATTGCAATGGACTTCCTGGCACTTGATGGTAGTTGAACATGGGGACAAGCGCACAGTGTTCTAATCCCGAGGTGTTGCACTGGTCTATGAGGCTTCTTATATTTGGATATGTATGATAGTATGGCAGAAGTCGTCCACTGAGCTCCACTGGCATACTGTTGATGTTTTCTTCTAGAATAGTCTGTGCTGATCTCAGAGCTCCCTCTAGCAGTGTCGCTTCAACACTTGGATTTAGACTAAGATCTGCTAGAATACTTCGCAGGGAGAGGGCTTTGATTTTATTGTACAACCAATCATAGTTGAACATGACCTTGGCATTGAGTTCATCAAGTCGATCAGCAAGGTAGAGGTGCCTGGGTACCTGATCATATTTTCGTTTGTTGTAATGAGTTTCTCCCAACACATTGGTGTAACTGAGTGGCTGAGATAACACCCGTCTATCCTCTGCTAGTTGCTTTCCTGACACATCTGTATACTTCATTGCTCTGTCGTACCAATTTCCCAGGTAGTAGTCTGCAATCATATGGTGAATTCCTTTCCTAAAGCTTGCATTGCTCAAATATCGATTCTCTGTGTATATTTTGATTATGGCATGTGTCCAGTAGTACACGTCATACTCATCAGTCACTTTCATTTTGAGCAGCGGCTCTAATTCGTTTCTGAGTCGAGCCCAGACCCTTGGGGGACACCGCCTTACCATGGGTGATCGTTCAGAGTGTATTGAACACATGACAGTCTCATCTAATGAAAGCAGGTCTTCCATTTCCATATCGGAAAGCCCTGTCTTTGATGCTGTTAGATACGAGACAGCATAGGTGACAACTATTTCACCGTGTTCGTGTTCTAGCTCGGCAAATTTTGCATCAAGGAAGGTTTCACAACTTGTACCTAGCAACTGATTGTCAACTATATCAAATGATCGCCATTGCTTTATTCTATCAAATACAAGCTTCACGTAGAGCGGCAGCGAGCATTGCTGGAAGGCAGCTATAAGTACGTCGGCTTGTTCGTTGCTAATACACATGCTTTCTTGCTGCAGCCACCGTAGCGTGAGCAGCATCGCCTTTTCTTGACCAAGAGGTTTCACTTCGATGAAGTTATTATGGTTGTTGACAATAATTTCAGTTTTTATTCTTGTAAACATTCCATGAGCATGCAATTGGCAAGAGACTATGACCTTGACGTTGTTTGGAAGTTGAGATGGAAGCCATTGTAAAAGGTGGGAGTTGAAGTCTGGAAGGAGGCTGTTAAGTGAATCCAGCAGCAGTATAAGCTGTATGGCATCGGGAATTTGATGTATTAAATTAGAAAAGAACTTGAGCACTTCAGCAAAGTCTGTTGGCACGGTTGTCTTGCGTCCAAGGCAGGCTAGTATTTGTTGGCATATGCTGTGTAATAAATCCCTCAAATCTGCACTCTCCTGTGTCAGGCCTATGAACCTGGTAATGGTGATTGTTGAGGCTGGTAGCAGTTCTCCCATCTATAAACAAATCGTAAACTCATTAGGAAATTACCATCACAGTTGATACTGCAACAAAAGAACAAATTAACCAATATCGGCATGAATATTATAATAATGCAAAGAAGATTTGCTGTTTAGTTAGTAGGTAGTAGAGTAGTAGTTAGTAGTGGGAGATCTCTTTTGCCACCTCTAAGCTTGAATAAATTGCTGTCTAAGATTGTAACATGCCAAGCTCCAAACTGTTATGAAAATTTGTTAGAAAACTCGGTTAGTGTGCATGACAGATGAGCCATACTGTGAAATGCTTCTACTTTACTGTGGTTTTTACACTGGTTTAATATGATCTTGCAGCTTTCAAGCTTGGTAGCCCTCAATTTTGTTGTGTTATACGTTGTAGCTTGTTATTCAGTATTCACTCATGTAAGTTTAGACATACTTACTTCAAGAAATAACTTGGACAAGATACATGTCTTTCCACTTCCGCTTTCCCCATAGATAGTAAAGAACTCGTTATTTCCTCGATCCTTTAGATATTGGGTAAGGTCATGCAACTCCTGATCTCTGCCTACCAATACAACAGCAAATACATGTGCGTGTAATAGTATACTGTATGTCAGGGTAGTGCCAACGTTGACGTTATATCAGGCAATTGTGGACGCTTATATTCATAATTCATATTATAGTGGTTGTTATTAAATTAGAAGATGTTCGCTTTTCAACTTCAATTGGGCATAAAATTAATATATTCAAAGTAATGGAAAAAGTAAAATAGTAATGCTACCAGTTTTGGCAGTGTCATGTACAGTAGCTATACATTCTGCCAGGCTACATCTAATGCCGTAGCATCAAAAGACAATTTATTGTAAAACATAAATTGTCAGCTGGAGATTGACAGTTTTATGAATTATCTGATTGCAAGCAGTAGATAACTCCTATTAGATGCACAAGGCAAGCAGCAGAACTAATTCTTATGGTAAGTAGTAAAATAACTCCTATTGAATGCTCATGGCAAGCAGTAGATAACTCCAAATGAATGCTATAGCAAGCAGCAGATAACTCCTAATGAATGTTGCAGCAAGTAGCAGATAACATCAATGAATGCTCATGGCAAGCAGCAGACAATTCCAATTAATGGGGTGAACGTAAGCTTGTCAAAATAAGCACTAATAAAGTGAATAAGCATGAACTATAATGTAATTATTAGTAGATATACTGCATATGTATGTTAAAACTGGAAAGCTATTGTACGCACTCGAAACAGTTATTGAGGCTGTGTTAAATATATGAGCAGCCAGTTGTATTGCTCGGCATTACTGGCTGCTCATATGTAACACAGCCTCAATAACTGTTTCGAGTGCATACAATAGCTTTCCAATTTTTAAAATACATATGCAGTATATCTCCTAATAATTACATTGTAGTTCATGCTTATTCACTTTATTAGTGCATATCTCTAATCAATTCGATGCAACCGAGATACAAAGCGAGAAGAACCGAGAAACAAGCGAGAAGAGAGCAACACTCATGAGTGCTATAAGCTTACCTTGACAATCCACTCCTCTTTCTACCGCTTTCCTCCAGTGAGTAATGACTTCATGCTGTAGTCTAGATCTATACACCTTGCTACCCATTACACAAGCTGCAGCTTCACCGATCTGCCCTCTTAATTTAGCTGCCACATCTTCACTCATCTTATCAATGTACTCTCTGTGGAACTCTGGGTGTACGCCGCTGTCATACCTCCACAGGATGGAATATTTACTCATGCAATCTTCACTCAAGTTGGCCGATACTATATCCGTCTAAAAGATATCACATTAGTAAAATGGAAATTTCTTCCTAGCAACTCTGAATTTCATGCCTACTAATGAAAGATAAGCATGAAATAATTACGCTAGTCCACAGTCCCTGATATGTATAGAAACTTTCAGTATCTCTAAGCTGCTCCCTTGTCTTAACTCACACGTGATGATTTGATGAGGGGATCAGTTTGTCGATTAATGGAGCCATAACGGAAAGAAAACTAACCAACAGCATTACATAAAGTCTTCATATATCACACTGTCAAGCCTGAATGCAATTTATATCTTCTCTCAAAAGTAATTTAAGAATGTAGATGGTAGAGTGGTAAATTATGAGTGCACAATCATTGGGGTTGGCTAGTAATATCTAATGACTCATTCCGATTACCATAGGCCTGTTGCCAGTAACTCCAACTGAAAAATAATCTAGTTTTGGCCAGATTTTAGTGTAGACTGATATATTTTCAGTGCATACTAGTGCCGAAGCAATCCTTGCAAGAGTGAAAGGATTAAGGAAGATCAAAAACCAGAGACTGAAAGCGAAAATCAAAGGATCAAAAACTGCTCAATCCTCTAACCTACAGAATAAAAGAACAAAATTGAGTTTGAAAGATTGAGAGTGTCTACCTTTGAACTGAGATGATTGATTGAATCACTCGGCCTAAAAAGCAAAATTGTCCCAGCTCTGTTTGCCATAAAATATATCCTGTATGGCTAGCTGTTGGTCAAAACCGTAATCAGTGTGTTGACAACTTAGCTGCTTAAAAATAGGCTATACTTTATAGTATTACCTGAAGGGTTTGTAGGAGTCGTCTGCTGTCTGTGCATTGCTGCCATTGTTCCTGCACACCATCCCACTCTATCTCTGTAAAGGCCTTAGCTTGCTCCTCTGATGTGTAGTTGGCCAGGTCACTGATAGTTCTCTCTATCACCAAGGCAGTTCCCTCCCCACCATTCATCAAACCATGCTTCATCTCATTCTCCAACTCTACATCAAGGAGTACCAGTAGTTCAACACTAGACTAGCCTAAGCTAAATTAAATATTAGATCTGTGTCCCTCGCTCGCCATATTTTGGAGGCTAACCAAACAGTAAATTTAGCACTCACTCACCAAAAATCAATGTTAAATTGAAAACTCAAATCCCTCACCACCTATTAGGTTCTGGCAACTAATTCTTGAGCTACAATTGTGTGGAAGCATCCTGAGCTGGAAGTTTGTCATGAATCAACCTCTTTGTTACAGTTTTGTCTATAAATGCTGGTATCTCGATAGAGAATATAATATTTTTTGACTAATACATGAGAAAATTCAAAATTGAATTTGTATCTTGACCTCCCTAATCGAAAAGTAAAAACCTGTAAATTATAAAGCTTTAAATTTAAATACCTCACTCACTCATCTTTATGCCGAAAAACTGAGGACACAGATTTAATCATCAATTGAGCTTACAAGGCTTGCCCATCAGTGGAACCACAAATGGTAATTATCATTTATTTAATTAAATGAATTTACTCAGTCATCAGCGAGGATATCTTAAAATGATATTGGTATGACATCTTCACCTGTTGCTCAATAGGTTGACGAGATGCGTTGAGATAGAGGTGCTGAGATGAAACAATTGATCAGAAATAGGGGTGCACCAATCTCTCACTATCTAGTTGACAGTAAATTCGCAATAAATCACGTTTTAGATCCAAATGTATAAAGTTGGGAGTTATTGCTTCTTTCTGAACAAATTCCGTTTTCCACAAAACTCACTTCACAGCTAATGAAAACTTTGACACAAAATACCAAGATTACAAGTTTCTGTTGACATGCCCTAGTATGTGGTTTCACATTCTATGACCACTCGTATTCAGCAAGGAAATGAAATACAAAACTGGATACCGGTATAGGTTTTATCAATATCAATCAGTTTAGGCCTGCAGCAATTGATAGAAATATAACTATCAAGTAACTGTGACAGAGGCCTGGGCGGGTGCTCTCATTATACCTGATGCAAAGTAGATCCTAATAGCCTGAAGTGGTAAACTGCACTCCTTACAGCACAGCTCCACCCCGTACATTATACCTGCTGCACAGTAGGTCCTAATAGCCTGAAGTGGTAAACTGTCCTCCTTACAGCACAGCTCCACCCCGTACATTATACCTGATGCAAAGTAGGTCCTAATAGCCTCAGGTGGTAGACTACCTTCCTTACAGCACAGCTCCACCCCGTACATCAGCACATCTTGTAGAAGGCTCTTGTCCTCCTCCCACTCTATCACACTCTTATCTCCCTACAACATAATGATATGTCAAGGTATAAGTATTAGTGGGGGCATGATGCCGTTTGGGCAGCTAAATATAAGTACCAGTGTAGTTTTGGGTTGGGCAAAATTCCTTGTTTGTCATCACATTACAGTCCTTAATTTATTACTTGAATCAAAGTGTATTAATTTGGTGTAGTGTTTTAAATTTACTGCACGTTACTTCTCAAACATTTTCCGGTTTGTAAATTCACCTACAAGTAACTGGTAATGATGTGAAAGTGCTACATTGCATGTTTGACTCATTACATTATATATTCCTATCATATAGAATGTTGTGGTGAGTGGTGACCCACCTCTGCCGGCTTGAGCACATATACTGCTGGTATGCTGTTCTCATCTTTTATATACCACTTGTCTATCAGGTTGTAGCCCCTAGCCCTCCTGCCATTTGACTTCAACAGGGCTGTCTGGATGAGCTCGTAGATCTCCCATAGGATAAGCTGAGGTACCGGCCTGTTTCCATACTTCTGTCCCAACAGTCCCTACAGTAATATGGTAATGTAAGCCTTTACCTACTGTCTGTTATATTTATATACCTACACCAGCCTACTAACACTTGCATTGTATGTATGTTTTAGTACAGCAAATATGAGGTGCCTGTTGAAATTTGTAGTGATACAAAATTGTTAGCCTGTTGTAAAAATTTAGAATTCTGGTTAAAGCATCGAGGTATTATATACACTGGTTTCCGACAAGGGTAAGGGGGGGGGGGTCTCTTGGTTCCAGGGTTAATTTGACACTCTCGTTAATGTGGCCTTCATTGCCACAGCCCGAACACATGAGATTTGTCACTCTCTGTGAGGGGAGGGATAACTGTTCCACTTTCTTGGTCGGTTGTGCCACTGCCTTCAATGAGGTCTCGGTGAGACTCTCGGCCACAGGGACCATTGGTAGGGCCACCTCAGCTTCTTCGTGTTCTACCACGTGCACTTGTCCTGTGTTGGGCCGGTCTCCTGGTAGCCAGATCTGGAAATACTCATTCCCGGCCCTGATGTCCCCTTCCAGAGTATCTGTATCCACGGCCGGAGTGCAGGAGGATGTGTCCAAGGCCATCTGAATACGATCACCTGAATAAGACTTTTCATGTATGAAAGGTCTTTGGGTCAAAGTCATCTTCAATTCATTTTTCTAGTATCAATCTGCCCCAAAAACATAATTATGTTGAAATTATGTCACCCATGCGAGTGCGACTCCAGTGAAAGGTAGCCACTAAATTTACCAGAGAACAGACATTACAGACAGAACAGACAGAACAGACATTACAGCGCATGATCCTTGCACATCGGGATCTGAACACTATGGTTTTTCCCCTCAAAGTGGTCAGAAAGTCTACCTAACACTTTTTATACCTAGTTTTTATAACTAGTATACATAATTTTATAATTTAGACATATACATGTATATATAATTATGTCAAATGGATACAAAAATATGCTCACTAAGTGAAAATGGAGTAAAAACATAAAGCATGATCAGTATGTCATATCCCCCTAAGTAACTATGTTTAATATAAGATGCTTAATAGAAGAATCTTTCCAAGCTGTCGTTCAGCCTCACATATTATTTGAGACTTTTTTTATTTATACTTAAAGTAAATATATACATTGCAAAAAAGAAGTTATCCACTCTCAATAGAGATTAGGCAACTCCAAACTAATCTATAGATATTAATAATAATAATAGCCAGTGCTGTAATCGGTCATTGCTGACTTTAATTCTAAAAGACTTGGAAATCAGGATGGGAAGATAGTAGCGCAACTGTGGTTCTAGTTCTGTAGCAATTATGCAAGTTATCTACAAAGATGTAAGTGCGAATTTCACTTACTACTTGAAGGTTTTTGGAAGGCTCTTCCTCTTTGCCACTTAAACTAAAAATAATTACACGCAATGCTCGGCAGGTTTCCCACATATGCATATACCACATATTCCCACATAGCTATACCATCGGACTACCATTTATAACTATATACCAGGTCAGTAGATATTGTATTATTAATTATTATTATTGATCAATAGTACTTTCCAGAATTAAGTCAGTATATTTAGTTATTATAGCAGCTGTACTAGTTGTACCACTATTTAGTTATTATAGCAGCTGTACTAGTTGTACCATTATTTAGTTATTATAGCAGCTGTACTAGTTGTACCACTATTTAGTTATTATAGCAGCTGTACTAGTTGTACCACTATTTAGTTATTATAGCAGCTGTACTAGTTGTACCACTAT
>JAOQGN010282573.1:0-16435 GCA_027564295.1 Himantozoum antarcticum | reverse complement strand
TGTTTACTTGCCCCTCGTCGACTACTGTTGGTTATAATTCGTCGACGGGCTCCTTCTCGACCAGCACTTGCCTTGGGGTTGACTTCACGTTTATCTGGCACTGTAGAGACAGTTGCCAGAGCAAGTTTGTCATGCCTAGCTACATGTGGTCGGCCTCCAGTTTACTTTTGAGGCGCAGTAGTAATAAACGGGGCATTTGGGTCTCCCGACTGAGCTGCGACGGGAGACCCAAATGCGCCGTCTATTACTACTGCGCCTAAAGGTCAACTGTAGGCGCAGTTGACCTTTAGGCGTCTGCGCCTACAGTTGACCGGGTCAACTGTAGGCGCAGTTGACCCGGTCAACTGTAGGCGCAGACGGGTCAACGCCTACAGTTGACCCGTCTGCGCCTACAGTTGACCGTAGGCGCAGACGGGTCTACGGTCTGCGCCTACGGTCAACTGGGTGTTTGACCGGTTGACCGTAGGCGCAGACCGATTCTGCGTCAACAGAATTGGTCTGCGCCGATTCTGTTGACGCAGAATCGGCGCAGACCGATTCTGTTCGGTCTGCGCCGATTCTGTGCAGACCGAACAGAATCGGTCTGCGTAGAATCGGCGCAGACCGATTCTGCGCAGACCGATTAATCGGTCTGCGCAGAATTAATGATTAATTCTGCGCAGACCGATTTAATCATTAATTAAATCGGTCTGCGCAGAATTTAATTAATGATTAAATCGGTCTGCTTTAATCAGGGTTTTAATCATTAAAACCCTGATTTTAATGATCAGGGTCAACTGGTCATTAAAATCAGGGTGACCAGTTGATTTTAATGACCAGTTGACCACTGGTCATTAAACTTGGGGTCCACCAAGTTTAATGACCAGGCTCAATACTTTACAGCTCCCATGACAGATCGGGAGCTGTAAAGTATTGAGCAGGATCTAGTTAATATTCCTTGCATCATGGGTCTCTAAATATTCAAAGACATCCGCTAGTTGCAACACATCCGCCCTCATCTAGATATAATGATAATCTCTGATCATCTTTATACCAAATGTTTCCCAGGCGGTTTGCACATGGTGGTAGTCTTCATCAGATATTCCTTTGCCAGTGACCGTTGAATGAATTGCCTCCTTCGGTGGTAAACGGGTTTTATCTAGTCTCGACAAGTCATTAAATTGGTCGTATGGAAAGACCCCCTTCCTAAGCAAAATATCTATCCGTTCCTTGGAAATGTTTCTCCAAGTGTTTAAAATCATTTTGTTGGAGGCTTGCAGCTAACTTTGACAATGAGGAACCCATTAACTTGTAGGTGTTCAAAAACCGTAGGCTGCAGGCAACCTTTAACTTCCTCGGGTTTCCCTGTCTCCTTGTTTTTACCCATTAAGGTGTCAACCAAGAGTCATTTGGTAAATGATATGTATTTTTCCTCATTATTACGGATACATGAAATATCACTGGGCAGAATGAGTTCATATCCTCACCTATCCCATCTAGTATAGACTAGGATAACAGAGGCCAACTTATATTAATCATTGTTATCATGTTGGATAGGATAGGTATAGCATAGTTCAGTATAGTTCATATATCCACTGCTATCCTGGCATGCATAGCATAGGATATGAATTCATTCTCCGCAGTGTATTACCCTCAGTAACACCCAAGTTCTTCACAAAGAGATGAGCATCATGACTGGCCAAGTTGTGGAAAAAAAACGGGTAAAATTTAGAGATTTTGTAATGCAAATTACAATCGCTGTGGGCTGCACCTCATGAATCACCCGTTAGGTAACAATGATCTCGAACCTTGTCTTTACCTAACTCTTCATCGCTAATGTGGCAATTTTCTGTGGTGTCAAGTGCTACTGTATATCACAACCCATAAATTTCAAATGATTTGGAAGTTATGTTTCTGGTATAACGCTCTCACGCTCTCCTTTACGTTTTCCACAAAAATCTTAGCCACGTCTTCATGTTCAATATGCTTGGTATACCACACTGGTTCGTTATCTCCTAGTACACTTTTAATGTAGTAGCAAAACACGCTTGGCTCATGCTGTTGGTACTTGCCCGTATAACAGAGGAGCATCATGACCGGCCAAGTTGTGGAAAAATATCGGGTAAAATGTAGGGATTTTGTAATGCAAATTACAATCGCTGTGGGCTGTACCTCGTAAATCAGCCGTTAGGTGATAATGATCTCGAACCTTGTCTTTAACTAGCCCTACATCGCTAATGTACCAATTTTCTGTGGCGTCAAGCGCTGCTGCATATCACAAATCGTAAAGTGCATGCGCTTTAGAAGTTTATGTTTCTGGTATAATGCTCACACGCTCTCCTCTACGTTTTCCACAACAATCTTAGCCACTTCTTCATCTTCAGTCTGCTTGGTATACACACTGGTTCGTAATCTCCTACTACACTTTTAATGTAGTAGCAAAACACGCTTGGCTCATACTTTTGGTACTTGTCAATATAACTCTGAGTGGGTATCAGCTCACATCCTTGGATCGGTTGTGTAAGGCATTCAAATTCGGGGTATATCACAAACGGAACTCGCATCTTGTGTTTTTTGTTCTTAAACCAGATTTTATTGTCGGGGCCGGGAAGCTCGATTGCAACACATCGATTTCAAAACACCATACACCCCTTGCTTTTTTACCAATTCTTCTCCGAAATGGGTTCATACAGCTTAAGCAAAAACACTTAGCTCCATCGCGACTATTTACCTGTGAGCTTAGCAGTCTGCTCCTGCTTTTTATCCAACAATAATGCTTGTTTTCATTTGCAGATATCAGCAGTTGGTTCACCGGTTTCCCTTGCATTTTGCTTTCGCGTAGGGGGTATACGATACCATTTTCACCATATGACCAGCCGTCATCCGTATAACCAAGAACATTAACCACTATATCAGGGTTTGCTTTTTCAAATGCATATATGTCTTTCCATGTACATGTAGACGGAAAGCTTACCCCATCCCAATGCAGTTTTGTAGAGTTTTCCTGGTAGCTGGATCTACGGTCAGAATTTTTCTTGACTGGGAACAATGCAGCCATTACAGGCCACTTAATGGCTGCATTCGCTGTCGTCTTTATTTTTCGGTTTTACAATAGTTTTCTTAGCTTTAGCTTTGGTGAAAGGTTTATGTATCATCAACCGCCTAGTGATTGGTGTTTGTCAATGCTGATGTCCAACCTTATTACGGATAGAAATGCGAAGTTACTCCACGTCGCGTTATACGCAGCTAAATTATCAAATATCCGCTGTGTCATTACGTCAGAAACTTCCGATTCGTCTGTGGATTCCAGAATTGTTTCAACACATGATTGAAATATGGTGTCTGCACGATTGTTTCTCCTGTTTCTATATCAGTTGTTTTCCATCTCACAGTTTAAGATTTATTTTGATTTAATACCGGTCTTAGTGACATTTTTCCATAGCTCTAGAACACCCTGTTTTTGCAAGTTCCATAAATGTCTCCTGATCATGCTTAGGTATACCTGGGATTGCAAAGGTATACATTAATCGCTTTCTCTTTTTCTACGGGTTTGCTAATCTCAGGCTATGCGGGTTTTGGTAAAATTATGATACAACCTCATAACGTGTTCCTTAAACGATTTTAAAATTGGGTCAACTTTTTTGCTGTGGGTATATCATTCATTAGCCAATTGTCAAAGCATCCCATTAGCTGCTGAGCTTTTTCTATAGCCTTGCCCACAATATCCTATAATGATCTAATGCAACACTTCACAGCTGGCAGGATCAGAGTTGGCATTCGAATCTCGGGAATGGGTTCATCCATAATGTTTACCAGCTGCTGAAGTGTTGGTACGATCTTAGCAGTTTTACGGTAGCTGGCTTAGTCACTAAGAGCTGGATTAGGTCTGCCTTTCTTAATCTAGAGTTAGTCTAGAGTACTAGTCTAGAGTTAGTCTAGAGTATCCTTTAAGACCTCGCTGCTTGGCCAAGGACTTTAAGCCCTTGACTTTGTGAAAAATAATTGTTTCCATTTACTATAAGAAAAAAGTTGTCTTTAACTCAATATCAATTTGAGGGTTCACCGGTGAACGCTTACATCTGTCCATAGAACAAATCTATGGGCATGATGGCGTGTGCTAGTAAAAAGAAAATGGAAGCAAATAACTACACTGTCTAGGACTTCGTACGAGCTGCTAATGTACACAAATCTCCGGACATTGGTACGGGTCATGCTTGCCCTTTGTAAGCTTCCTTTTTATAACAACCAAAATATCTTATTAATCCTCTACCAATTGGTTCCTGGCAGCATCAAATTTGGGGTCACCTGTACTTTTCTTCTCTGAGTAAAGTACAACTTACTATTTTCCTTTAATGTAAGAAAAAATATCTCTTTAGCTCTCTGCCAATTGGTTCCTGGCAGGAACCAATTTGGGGTAAATGAGTGCAAATATTTACTCACTATTTATTATATACCTTGGGTTTTAAGGTAGGTAGATTATAAAGTAGAGAGGTCTTGCTCTTTATTATAGGAAAAATTATCTTTAACCCAAAGTGTTCCTATATGAACACTTTGGGGGTCATGTGTACTTTTAAGATGAGTCAGAACTGCCCACTTTCCTCCACTCAAATGCTACATAGAACTGTTTTAGGATATAGTCATAGACCAATTACATCGTAGCATTTCTAAGATGCTACATAGGACCTATGTTGCATATCTATCTTGACAGGCCCGACAACACCGCTATGTAGCATTTTCCATTGCCCTCAGCACTATCTAAGGTGCTAGAGAAGCCTTATGTTCCATGGCCATTTAAACTACTATTTCATCTACATAATGCTATGTAGCACAAAGTGAGAAAGTACAATGTTGCGGCGACACCAATGCTACCTAACGCTACACAAGAAGTATTTTGACGAGAATGTACTGCTGAAGCTACGTAGTGCTAACTAGCATAAGTGAAAAATGTACAATCCTGCATGTAACTGTTGAAAACATCAACTGCACTAATAGTACTACTGGAGGGTTGACTAGCTAACCTGGCCCTCTTATTTCTACCTTGAGTACTAGTACTACTACCTCTTGGCCCACATCTACTTTTACTACTCACCTGTAGACCACTGGTACAGGCATGGCTATTGCAACTATTTGAATTTTTCATTTTGGAAATTGCCAAATCAGTTTCAGAATCACTGCCAGAATTACAAGCATTTTGATCTTTTCACTGATCAGAATAATTATTATAATCACCATAATCGCTTTCTGAATTTTGGGATTGATCAGAATCACACTCCCAGTTACCAAAGAGTGCCGAGGCCTCGGCTTAGCAGAGATATTTAGGACGTTGCATGGTGTCTTCAAATTGTCTTTTGTGTGAGACAGATTTTCGGCTTGAAATAAAATAATTTTACTCACTAAAATGTTTACTATGTGTGAACACTTTTTGTATTGGTCGGAAAGAGCTGGTGTTTATATATCGGATGAAATAAATATGAATTTAGCGCTGTTATAATTTGAGATTTGAATTCATAACTGTCGATAGATTGCCAGCCGCTCACTGTGGCTTATGGCAGCTTGACAATTATCAACAATATGCTCACCGCGGCTTATGGGAGAGAATGAGTTAAGTACAGCTCTCTTTCACTTGAGTAACAATAATGTATTTTTCAAATGTAGAAACGTCAACATTACGTTGTGTCAAACTTACTACCACCATTTTCCTAGTTACTGTAGTCAAGTAAGTTAACATCACCATGCGTGACGCCACCTGATTGGCTAATGCAAGGCTTACAGCTTCAGCGACATATGCACGTATAAATGCCTCACCGAAACTAATATTAGGTCAGTTGCAACTTTTGTAACAAATATTAGATGTGTATAACCTATCCTTTAAAGTGAATCATTTTTAACGCTATGGACTTTATACCAAATTGTAAATTTGTAATTGCATTGTAATCTAACATTTTGTTAGATGACTCATCCAATTCAATTCCTAATCATCATATTCACCTCTTTGATGTGCTCTTTCAGATGACTAGGGTGACAAATTCTATTTAACAAGACAGAGCCATATCAGAGCAAAGTTATAATGAGACGTTTAGTGTTTGGTTTCAGCAACAGTAATGTTGTGATACTCAGCTAGCCATCACTTGGTATTTCAATTAATGTATTATATTATCATTACATTATAGCGTGCAGTGCTTGGCTAGGCTTGAGCTCTTAGAGTTAGGATGGAACAAGTTTACAGAACTTCCATCAGAATTAGGCCCATTGCAAAACTTACATAGAATCAGCATCAATGATAATGCGGAGCTACATTCTTTGAATCCGGCAATCACAATGATGAAAAACCTGCAGGGCATAGAGGTTGCCAATTGCTCCTTGCTGATGTCACCACCCCTTGAAATCTGCAATCAAGGACTGGATGCCATTAACGAGTACTACAAAGAGCTAGCTAAAGGTGTTGGCAAAAGCCTACCATTTGCTACTATAGCTGTAATAGGACAAACTAAGGCAGGTAAAACCAGTCTAATTAAGACTCTGCAGAGCAAGAAGAGAGAAAGAGTTTTAACAGTACGCACTGAAGATCCTGCTACTGATGAAGCCACAACAGTGTTCAATGTAGAAGAGGTCAATATAAATAACACAATATTGATGTTTATTGACATGGGTGGGCAAGAAGTTTACCACGTCACCTATCAGCTAGCTCTCAACCAAAACTGCATCCCTGTCATAGTGGTCAATGTGAAAGAGTACACCATTTTGTTGGCAGATGTTGGAGTGAATGAAGCTTTGAGAATCCTTTTTTTCAACTGGATGTCTCATCTCTACCTGGCCCATCCGGACCTTGGACCGCCCAAGCTTATTCTAACACATAAAGACAAGTTCGAACCGAAAGAATTCGACAAACTGAAAGAAAAAATGCTGCTTAGTTTGTCTAGACTGAGAGATATAATACTAACAGAAGGAGAGCAGTTAAACGTCAACACATTTCGCGGCATTAAACATCTCTCTGATAAAAACAAACCAATGTTCTCACCTGAAGACATCTATGCAATAGGAAGCGATGACGACTATGCTGTGTTTGATAAAATTAGAGAAGACCTTCTGAAAAGTTGTCAAAGCTTTGCAAAGGTCATACCTAAGCTATGGGAGGAGATAGATGAGTTGTTAAAGTCAATAGACAGCAGCGTTCAATCGGTTGATGACCTGTTTGGCATCATCAATGAGAAGCATGACGTAGAGAGGGAGCATCTGGAGATCATTTTAACCTACATGCATGACTGTGGAAAGATCTTGTGGTACAGAGAAGCCAGTATTCTCCAGCTCTATGTTTTCCACAAAATACGCAACGTCAAAAAGCTGCTAGGTGTCCTTTACAATCATCATCATTATGTATGGAAATTACGTATTGATTATTTTAGACCATTCCCTATTGATGGGCAGAGATCTCTTAAAAAGGAAGAATTTGAAACGTCTGTTGGAGAGTTCCTAAAGACAGGAGTCATGAGCCATAATATGTTGCACTATTTGATATCAACGGAAAGTGATTTCAAGTCCTCTACAGATGCCAACATTGCATTGGTCCTGCTCAAATCTTTCCGTCTGATATATGGACCAATAAAATCTGCAAATGGTGAGGCTTACATTCTGACCAACTTCTGTACTGGATATCTAGATGGGCTGACAGATCCAGAGAAAAATCTCAACTTCCATGTGAAGTTATCCTTCAAAGGATTGTCCATACCTGCATATGCCTACCATCAGATGACTGTGGGACTTTTAGAGTTGTTCCCCGATGAAACAGATGCAAAGTTCGTAAAACGGAATGGAGCAAAGATTAGTGCTGGAAATGCTGATGTGCTCCTAGTTCACGACTACAAGTCGAGGGAAGTTGTGATCAAGCTCTCCACTAATACCCAGAGTATATGTAAGGGATGGGATCAAGTGATAAAGATCACCAACAGCACAATTAGTCTCACATTAAAGGACTGGAAAGCTAGCATACTAGAGTGTGCATTCTTCTGTCCACACTGTGAGATGAAAGGTGACCCCCATCCACAGAGAACAATTAATCCGACATGGTGCATATTCTCTGGAACATATGATGTGCCAGTGAGGAATGCTGGGATTGAACCAACTTCCTGCAAAGAAGATAAAGATGTACCAATGGCCATCAAATTTCCTTGTAAGTACAGTAAACTATAACTGATTCTATTACATTTATAATTTCAACTTTTTATATCCATTTACTAAGTGAGTACCTTCTAAACGGAGGGACGTTGCTTACACTCCTCATTTGTTCACGCAAACAAACATGTAAATAAATATCATCAGAACTTCAGTAACATTGTGTTTGTAATTGATTTTGGAATCTAGGGTAAGAGTTGTCCACCTCAGTGCCCACGACTAAGCAGCTGCTAAGATAACTGATGGAGCTTACCTATAAGGCTGACATGTATGTTCCAAACGCTTACAGTTAAGATGACCAGGTTTAAACTATGTCTATCTACCTGTATCCGTATGTTTATGCTTATGTTGCGAGTTCACCCTTGCTATGCCCCTGCCACTGCATTTGCTCTACACCCTTGTCTTGCAATTTGGCAGGTGTTATTTTGTATTGTCGCTTAACTGTTATTGACAAGGCTATATAATTTACACAATGAAGGTGTGAACGCCTAGTCTTAAGTTCTCACACATTCCTATTATGTTACATCACTATGCTGTTATACCCATTATGTTATGCCGTTTTCCCATATCTGAGACTGTGTAATTTTTGGTATAAATATCTGTGAATCATTAAGCTCATTGCTCAGTTCTACCAATAAACGAAATAAACGTTAGTGTGCATATACTTTCCTCTACAACTCCAGGTTCCTTCAAGTGAATTCATCACATTTACATATAGAGGCAAGACCCTCTGCCTTGACGTTTCCTCCTAACTGGAAGTGAATTAGCCAACTAGTACTGTTGTCACTTGGTAGTAAAGTTGATCTGAATTGACTAGTAATTTTATTGAAACTTCTATGGAAGGATCGAGAAGGACCGGAAAATTAATGTCCCAAAGGGTCCGAACAGAACCCTTAGAATAATTTAATATAATGGCAAATGAACCAGGCCGGTCTGAAATGACACTTAGAATAATTTAACACATTTGCAGAGTGAGCAAGGACCGAACTGATACTTACAACAATTTCAGTACATAACTATTGGTAAAAGGCACAATGCCACAGTGGCACTGGCATACAGTTGATAGAGATCTAAGTAAAGGCTAATACAGTAGTAAATCCGTAGACTAAAAGACAATGCAGCAGCAATACGTCCAGTTTATATAGTGAGGCTAATATTGTGCAAACTCTTGGAAAATAGTAGTAAGAGCTAAGACCTGAGTGGATCGAGCACAAGATGTAAGCAGTACTATGATACCATTGATAAATATAGGCATACTGCCTTATGCCTATTGATAACACACGTTTTAAGCAGTACAAGGAAGCCTGAACCGGTCCTGGTCAAACTACTCATTTGCATATTGGCAATGTGTAGATCATTAAATACACACTAGGCATAGTAGCATTAGAGTGAGATCTCATACAAGGAACTAACAATATTATAAAAGGAGGGTCTCATTAGTAGTTAGCCTCATTAAGACTCTCTTTAAGAGAGGGCTTTATAAATCTCAATACTTATTCACATTCTGCATTTCTGCATAGATAAAATGTATTAAAAGTGTGCAATATTATAATTATGGAAATTGTACTTTTCCACAACAATTTGATTTACTTATACAAGTGATGTACATGTGTAATTTTGTGTCTCTTGTTGTTTTAGGTCATGGTGTGTCAGCAGATGAAATACATTCACTGGAAGCATATAGTAGACTTCAGAGAGGGAAAAGAGAGTTTGCATTGAAAGGTGTGGGCCCTATTATATATTTAGCTCATTACTTAAATGACATATGAAATGATATATTATTATATGGAAATGGGCAACTTTCAGTCATTCAGCATGCATTGAGCATTGTACATCTTCAACTTATTTCTCATTACGGTTTGCTTGGATCGGCAGATTGAAGTAGTTAGAGTTGAGTGATTTGACACCCCTAACTTGTACTTTGGACTCTGAGCTTTGGACCAATGAGAGAGGGTTATTTTTTGAATTGACAAATAGGATAGCGATATTAAACCAGCAAGTACTGCCCCTTCAGGATTGTGGTGCCTGGGGGTGCGATTGCAGAATGATTGCACATTGTTTCTTCTTGTTTTGAAATGTGCGGAATGTGCTGGTGTTTTCTGGGCGCTTGTGAAGTAGTTGGTGAGTGCGGCGCATGTCTGGGAAGCGGTGTGGAGCAGGGGTACGCGCCACAGATGCGTACTGGGGGCACATGGGTTGTTGATGTAGACTGGAAGGGTGACTAGTGGGAGACTGATGCGATGGGGTTGTCTTTCTATTATGGGGTTCAATTTATGGGTTGGACTGCGACGACCAACAACAACAACAACAAGAACAAGGAGATCAACGGTGAGACATGGATGGTACAGTGTTACTATTGATGGCAGGGCGTTGCCATCGATGGTATAGCGTTTCCATCAATGATACAGTGCAACCGTCGATGGTACAGTGCTACCAGCGATGATACAGTTTTATCATCAATGGTACACAGTTGCCATCGATGGTAGACTGTTGCCATCGATGGGAGGCTGTTACCATCAATGATACATTGTTGCCATCGATGATACACTGTTGCCATCGATGGTACACTGCTTTGCCAACGATGGTAGACTGTTTCCATCGATGGCAGACTGTTGCCATCGATGGGAGGATGTTACCATCGATGATACATTGTTGCCATCGATGGTCCACTGTTACCATTGATGGTGGAGTGCTAGCATCGATGGTACACAGTTGCCATCGATGGTACAGTGCTAACATCGATGGTAAAGTGATACCATCGATGGTGAAGTGGTGTCATCGATGGTGCACTGCTGACATCGATATTTAACATTTAAAAAGTTTTGCTAATATTAATAATGATAGAGCACTTGCAATTGTTTGGCCATGTTTTCCTCATCCATGCCCACTCGACACTCGTGCGCGTATATCCATTCTGTTTATAAGTCAGCACGATCGATGGATAGCAGTAGAAATCCAAACAAAGAAAAAAAACTCCAGCTAGCTTAGAGGCACTGGCTGGTAATCGTGGATTGTCAGTGTTGATCTGTATATAGATAATTATGTTCAATGCTGATTGGTCAATGGGAGGTGTATAGTAAAGAGGATTAGTTGGTGCAAATAGGCATTGACCGGTGTGTAGCTAATTGTGTATACCTCATCACCAATTACACAACGCTTAGGCAGTGTTTATTTTCATATACATCGATAAACATTGATAAGTCGTGATAGTTAAAGATAATTTTGTTCATCTAGTTGTTGTTGTTGTGAACAAAATGGAATAGCCCAATGTACATGAACTCTATCGCCTCCATAGCGACCCTCACTCACCGAGAGTGGACCAAACAAGGATTTAATAACCTTCCGAAAGGAATTATCTCGACTCTCATATCTATTTATGGAGAGAAAAATATTAATAACTCGTCTCGGTTCCCATCCACGAGGCATTAGCAAACAGAATAGGACACAATTATAGTATCCACAAGTAGTAGAAGTCATCTTTTGAAATTGGGTTGTGTTCCTCATTCCTTGTGCCAAACACTTTGCTAGAGCGGGAAACACACTGGGTGTCTTGCGATGTGACATTCCGTACGAATGAACGAAAATAACTTATCATAGATTATTTCAAATACACTGCCAATGCTCAACCGGCTGATCAGAAGTATCGGTATAGAACACATAACACGTGTTAGAGGATGGAGTTAAATTATCAAGGAAATGATCGAGTGCGAACATTCCTCTAAAATATTGTCCACAAAGTGAATCTTGCTCGAGTACTTTTGCAATGTCTCTTTTGTTCATCTGTGTTACATAAAACCTGTTGTTAGATGAATGTCTTGGTTCAAGTCAATTTCCAACAGCTCATTCTTTTTCTGGCAAACGAACACACTGATGAGAACTGCTGTTGTTTCGGAAAACGTAAAATTCAGTGACATATATCATTTGGTGAGAAGGTGAGCCTCATCATCACAGAACTCACCAGTCAGGTCAAAGGCATGCAGTGTCCTTCCGTCCTTGCATTCGGTGTAGCCGACGGAGTTGGATTTGTCGGCGTTGGCTTTTTGTCGGCGTTGGCTTTTTGTCGGCGTTGGCTTTTTGTCGGCGTTGGCTTTTTGTCGGCGTTGTCGGTGTTGGATTTTGTCGGCGTTGAACTCTCGAGAGTAGATGTAGCTTGCAAATTTGGGTTCAAATCTTTTCACAATGGGAATACCGTCAAACAAGAGTTCGAGAGAGGAATCATTTCCTGTCATAAAGTTGAAGAGGGTTTTTGCGTAATCACCGTTATTGGCACCGTCGTGACACACATTGGTCTTTGTCCATTCTGCTCGATGTTCACAACGAGAACTCTGAACTCCTCCACTAATAACACGAAAGTGTGTCTTTATTCGATATGTGGGATACTTTATATGTCCTCCATCAAGTAGCAAAGCCTCGTGAGCAGGCTGAATGGAAGGGTTTACTTCAACTTGATGCACATAAAGGGCGCATTGTGTAATCTTTATGCTTCCTCCACCACCAGGATTAGCATTTGCCACGACAAGACAGAACAAAGGATCTGAGCATCGCATGTGGAGTTTTAGTGGAATCCTGGGGTACAGATATCTTCTTTGGGAAAACATACTCATGTTAAGACGAAAGTAGCAGGTGACCTATTTGCGATGGGCTAGATGGACAACCGCTTTTCGGGTTGTCACATTGTCGTCTGTAGTTTGAGCGTGGTTTTACTCAAAATGCCATCCTCAAACCATCCCGCAGCAGCCAATTGAGAGGACTTGCTGGCTGGTTCATGATTCAACAACATCTCCACAAAGGATCGGTAAGTGTAGTCTGGCGAATACCCAACATCCTGGTTGTAGAGTTTACCACAATCGTTTTAACAGTGTTGTCTCCGCTATACATCAACACATCTGTTGCCACTGGTAGATTTGTACCATCAGCCTTGAGTACTTTGATTGTAATATCGCAGAATGTGTTGTTTATATCTATATCTAGGTATTGCTCTTCGTTGGCAGCGAGTTCGAACTCAATATCTACATATGGACTATCTCTGACAGGGTTACACTCAACCCACTCTCCACTAAAAATGAAAGTATGCGTGGTGGTGGTCGCAAACAAGTCCAAGCAATCTAGGACACTGTTCAGTGAATCCTCGTAAATTTTGGAAGTTGTGGATATAGTTCCGCTCATATCAACATTCTAAAAACGAATGAGATGGTAGAGTGAACTACCTCCCGAATATGGCACCTATTCCATTTGCCATTCCTTTTTTAATTAAATGGTTGGTTTTAAGGACCATCATTGGAGGTACGAATCTGCCAAAGAAACCGTTCCGTAGGAAATCTTCCCTAGAAAGATGTCAGTGTCCTCCCTTTTGCACTCTGTAGTAGTGAGTGTAGTCTTTAGTGAGTAAATTCTCAACATTGTAGGGAGTCAACATGTTACTGCAGACGTCAATAGACTAGAAATGGAAGAAATGAGCGAAGATCATCATTTTAAAAAACATATATTTGTTCCTTGACCACTTTGGATCATTTTTCCATCCTTACGTTTTCTTTTTCTCGATGGAGATGTCGACATAATGATTTGCGCTGCTGGTGAGGGTTTTGCTCTTTTAGGCTTGGAGGGAGCGACAAATTTATCCGTTATGGCGTGGTCCATATCGTTGACAAAAGTGTTCCCACTCTTCCGTATGTTTCTACCAATGGAAGCTCCCCACGTTTTGCCCGCGATGATTCTTGAGCGGTTATGATTCCACTGTCAAGAATACGTCTCCCAACGGTTTTCGCACCAGTCTTCAGCAAAGGCATTGTGGATCGCATCAGCCTGAAGAAGACCGGATTCCATGTCCTCCATAGTTGTTTTTCCTTTAAAGACGGCAATGCCATGTCATACTTGTGCATCATAATAATATTTGCAGAAGTTGTGTGAATTGTGCGGGTTGTATGGTACGAGCATCATTAGAACTTTTCTATAAATTGAACTGTCAAGATAACCTTCCTACCTCTAAATGGAACCGCTTCTCCATTGTTGCGTCTTATATCAACCGTAATTATGTTGCTGCTGGTGTTGGATATGGGCAGATAGTGAATGTTGGCAAGCTCCTAGCCAGCTACAACATTTGTGGACGTGTTAATTGGAACGGCATGTAAAAGTGGAACCATCCTATCACCGACTGGTCGAGATTTGGCAATATCTGAAAAGACAATGCTGTGAATCCTTGAGCTAGATCCGGATCAAATTGACTTTCATTTATCGCTCCTTAGGTGTAGAAATGGTCAGCCTCAAATCCCAATATTCCGGCGAGGTCAGTCAAAAGTTTGATCTTGCACCTATCCATCTGGATAATGAGCGAGGTGAAGTTGTGTATTTTGACATGGTGAATATTTATCTTCTGTTTCAAAGTGTGGTTGTTCAACGATCTGTTGATCTCATTCAGCAATTCTCGGAAGGATGTATATGTTCCATTTATTGTTATTTCCTGCCCGCGAATGGCTTTGGGGTAAGGTTGACAACAATAGGCTGGTTGCGAATTGTGCCCATTACAACATTCATGCCTATAACGTTGTACTCCCCTTCATCGCTCGGTAGACTAATTGTTATTTTACCTTCCGTTGCATTATCCCATGTGTTAGGATACTGAATGTCAACCAAAACCGCTTCCCACTTCCCGGTGGGAAACTTGAGTGGATGATCCAAATGAATGCTGAAACATGTGTTGGTATTGTTATGTAGATGCATTCTTACCCCTCTCCTTTTGTCCAGCAGCTCTGGCCTGCAGACTGCAACAGTGCATAGTCACCTTCCAGTATCAGGAGAGAGGGACAACTCCAGCAGATAGGAATCACTTATGCGCTGTGTATCGGAAGACTATACTATACAGTATGAAGATCCTATCAGCTGTCAAAATCCGGTTATCCCTTATAACCCCAACCGAGCGTACAAGTATACTAGGTGACTAATAAGTATTAACACTTTTGGTCAGTTACTAGCCGCGGATAACCCAGTCATCTAACTACAGCCTGTCTGCTCGTCGGGCAACTTGGATTGCCCTTATCAATATGTTTGCTAGCTTGTGACGTTGGATAACAATGGGTAACAGCTGTTAAGCTCATTTAATTGCCATGCTATGAAACGCTATTTATGCCATTGGTTAAATCCTTCAGTTCTGTGATATTACTTGAATAGTGTAGTCAGATATTCTTGCATATTCCTGTCACATAACTAGTACAATATTACTATACACAATATTGTCAAGTTCTGCTATTCCTGTGATCTTACTCCAAGGGGCAATAAACACTTATTCTACCTGTGTTGGCCCGCTAATATATTCATATTCTCTGTGTGCTGTCTTGTCCACAATAACAACAAGTACAAGTAACAACTGGAATTGGAAATGATTACATCCTACAGTTCATTGGAGGCAGCAGCGGCGATGCATGTAAGTCTGTACAATAATAGTAGTTAGGAATTCTTGTCAAAGCACGTTTCTAGCTATCATCTACTGTGATAGTTGGAATTCTTGTTAAAACATTAATTCTAGCTCTTTCTACTATCTGTGCAGCTTCTTGTAGTCGACCCCATGCTGATTCCTGTTGTTGCGGAGTCTTTCTCGTCCTGCTGTTCGTTTCGCCCAACTGTTAAGGTGGGTTAGCTACGTCAGTATTGTCGAGAAAACTACAATCCCTCTGTACTGAGCACAAACTCTCGTTAGAGAGACCTGCATTTATTCTCAGGTTTACAAGGATTGATATCTTCTTTATCTCATAAGAGAGACCTGGCAACAGGTTTACTAAGATATCCTCATCTGCACTGATCAAGCAACTCTCGATAGAGAGACCTGCATTATTCTGAGTCGACAGCATGAGTGACTCCCGACAGTCAGAGAGTGCCAAGAAATGGCGAGTTTGTCGTAGCAGAACCAGACATTAACGACACACCAAGGTTGCACCGATACACAGTAAGTCGACAGGGAGTGAGCAACTCTTTAAGAGATTGCATGCCCTCCGACTTTGAGTCTGTTATCGAGTCTGAACGTTGCAGATTACTGCGCATTTCAGAGTGTGTTTAATAGCAGAGGGGATCTGTCACTGTCGACTCGGACTAGAGAGATGGATAGTCCAACAGCAGCAGGCGGAAGACCGAGGAGAGCGATCTCGACCGGCCATAGTGACTTATTGTCGAGGCCCACTGGAGAGGTAGCCAGTGCGCCAGTAGCAATAAGGGGCACTGCGCAGCCTACCTCGAGGGACGAACCGTTGTCGAGTCGGAATAGAAGGGTTACTATTTCGACAGCAGCAACGGCACAGTC
>JAOQGN010282462.1:0-16436 GCA_027564295.1 Himantozoum antarcticum | reverse complement strand
AATGCGTAGCTGCAATGCGTAGCTGCAATGCGTAGCTGCAATGCGTAGCTGCAATGCGTAGCTGCAATGCGTAGCTGCAATGCGTAGCTGTAATGCGTAGCTGTAATGCGTGAGTAGTGAAGTATATAAAAACTATTTTTGTACAAACGTGTTCCACAAACTGATTGTCCCAACTGAAAATGAGTGTATTTTTCTCAATGTGTATTTTTCAATAGTGTTGTCTGTTCACAGATTTTTTACTTCATAGTTTTCATAAATGGAGTTTATTTGACATTCTACTTGTGCTAAAGAATTATCATGCAGCTGTTATTTATGAGGAAGATGGTGTCGGGTAGATCCCTACCCTTCCTACCCACTGCCACTGGCAGAGCCTGTGATACTAATTGAGTACACCAATGTGCATGCTCAGGGTGTAACCGCAAATTAATCGTTGTACTCGGTTCAATCCAATGTTTCTGCAGTTACATAACGTTTTGTTATGCAATTATGCTTCATTTTTTCGTTTTTAATTAACTCATTTCAGACTACATAACCAGTAGTTACGTAATAAAGGTTTTCTAGCGAACCATCAATTAATCAAAATACCATCTTTGTCTGTGGCAAATAGCTAATAAATGTGTTATTTAGTATTTAAAAAGTATCGCCAACCAATCAATTGCAATCCAGCTAATTTAACTAAGTGGAGAATGTGTACCAAACACTTGAATATATAACTAGTACCCTAACCAGAGTATGCTATGCTCAAGTTATGCACCAGTCTGAGCTAGTTCATTCTCAATAAATTACATTTTAACTAAACAATGCAAACAAAACCTGAAATTCACTAATGATGTGTTATTTATATATGCATGTACATGTATATGAAATACATAATATGTGATGTTTATTAATTCTATAGCGTAGCAATAATTATAGTACTATTGTTTTATCCGTTATTTTTATTATTATAATTCTTATTTTTTGTATGATGACCATCACCTGCCTAGACCGACGGACATGACTTGACCACTCATGCGGGTTTGGCCAATCATAATGGAGACAGCTTTGTTTAGTTACTTCCTTTTAAAAATGCTAAGATATTGGATCGCTATCACTGATGGGCCTGCGCAATGAGCGTTTCCATTCAGTTTAGCTTTATGAAAAAATCAAGTTTTTAATATTAAAAATAAGGTTCTAATAGTTTTGTTTTTGTTTTTATTAATAAATCTGAGCATGTTCGCTGGCATTGACTTTATCATTGACTTTTGATAATAATAGTCTAACTATAGAACTCTATTATCCCTAGGGATAATAAACCAGAACTAGTTAAATTTAAGTTGCTCGGGTTCATAGCTTATAGTGACCAAACGAATGCATATATAAATTATGTACATCTACTGCAGTATGTACATGTATATTCAACCTTTTAGCACCATGACACCTCCCTGGTTTTTATTTTGGTCCGATTGAGGCAGTAGAAGTTCTTATTATTCGATGTGATATGCATCAAACTCCCGGAATGGTTCAGTTCAGTTCTAGATGGGTCACAGCGACTTTTCATGCTGTCTAGATACTGTCACTGCATATAGAACAAATGTTCCAGTACTAAGTATATGTATGATGTTCATTCGCCGACACAGGTCATGTGAAAGCCTATAATAAATTTTATCAGCAGATATATTGAAACACAGCTGTGTAGTTCATTCATAGCGACTACTCACCACTTTGTAAAGGTACTCACTCAATGATAGCCATTGTCAAATATATACTCAATACTGCGATTAAAATATATATTTATAGTAAGTCAAATGCATTACTTCACGACACGACATTTCAACAAGGAAATCATCTTTCCGAGCACTTCCTTTTGTGGTGGAGACGAGTGCTTCCTTCTGTAGTGGAGATGGCCTCAAAATGTTAGGCAAATGGATATTCCTTTGCCCTATAAACAGTTAAAAATTTAAAAACCAGTTTGATTTTGATATTAACCAGAAAAGTGTTAATATCGCAAAAACATTTCTTTTGCGATGTTGTATAGATAGTTTTCAATAATATAGGATAATTATGCTATATGTAATCATGTATTCAATCAGCATTATGGTATTATAATATAACAAACAACAGTTTCATATTAGCTTATGTAGGCCCATATTGTCATATGATTTATGGATCATCATTTGATTTACCGATAGATGCAAACATAAAGCGGTAGCATGAATTATTATGATATTCGATAACGTGCCGTATCCTTTACCCTCAGTCAGTGTCTCAAACATGGATTTTCTATGCGAAATATCAGTTCTGCCCCGGGAAAGATTTGTTAAAGACACTTTGCGTCAAACTTTAGTGCATACCCAGTTGTTTTAGTATGGTTTTGGGTAGAACTAGTCTGGATCCCTAGCCTTTTTAGAATCAGAAGGTATAGAACTCAGGATTACGTACTTTGTTTTTAACATTTCTGATGGTTACAAACAACATATTATTTAGGTAGTGCTGGTGAAGTGGCAAGTTAGTGGTGATCACTGACATACTCGCTACTCTGTGATGCAAGCATAGCTATTTATATACAATAGGTATGCGACAATTTACAAATTAAAATGACAAAAATAGTTGATAGAAACCAGAAGTGACTAGTTTTTAAAACCATTCTAATCTTCAATGAGTCAATTCAAAGCAGTGGTGTAGTGGTAGTGGTACCCCACCGAGGCTCATCAACTGGGTTGTGGTAAGAAAATTTTTAGATGGGTGGGGTGGTCTACTATTCTATCTCCACCCTAGCCAAAAATGCGAAAATCCAGGATGGAGTTGGGATCTAATTTTCTTACCAATGCTCCGCTGATTGAAAGGCCTCGTGGTAGCAACAAACAAATACCTTACCCAAGTAGTCACAAAGTCTGATTGGCAAAGTTCATTTTTGAGAAATATCTAATTTGTTATGATTTGATACTTAGAATTATACAAATAATATTTAAAGTTTTGTGAATTGTTTCATCCCTATAACATGGTTAGAGTAGCACTGACGTTGAGTGGCATATTGACCAGGCTCTCTGTGTACATTTTGGAGTGCCACTTCTACCCAGGTACCCCTATTCATCTATTGATCTTGAGTGACATGCATTACCAATGTCACCTCATTTGTTGTTTTATTTTAATCTGCTTCAATCAATAACAACATATTTGTGTCCTCTAGATGATTTGTTAACCAATCCTGTGTTTTTTAAGGATTATCTTTTGGGTTTGAACAAAGTCTTGTTTTTCGTTTGTGCACGAATAAAGTCTTATTTTTATTTAGTTTGATTTGATTACATTGTTTCAGGTGGTAATCCAATAGCTAGCCAAGGGAAATTCACCCGATCTCCAGTATTTTATCTGCCGATCAGAACACAGAAAGCAACTTTCGGGTTAAGAATCTTGGCTAAGAATTTCGTCTCAGTTGGGTTTTGTAGATTTTTGCTATTAGCAAGGAAATATAACTCCTTGCACTCCATTAAGCACAAATTATTGTAATCAGTTGTGCTTACCTGAAAACAATTTGAGACAGTGTGGTTTAAAAACCAAAATATCTATTGTTAGAAGGGTCACAACCACTGGGCTGTGATACCATGATTAATATATGGTATAGCATAAAGTTATAAAACACCTCAATAATAGCAAAGTATCGAAATAATATATCAAATGTGATTTATTTGTTCTGATATCTCTATTTCCGATATCTCTATTCCTGATATCTCTATTCTCGATATCTCTATTCTCATTCAAATTTAATCTGTCTATCAACTGCTTGTCAAGATTAATATTGCAATAAAAATAACACAATAATGTATAATTGGCAAGATATGTCGGACCTGCGGTGTGATGTCACACCTGCCTCAGCATAGGATCGCCAATGTCAACTGTCGGTGTGGAGTTTGAAGACCGCAGCAATGAGTTGTCACAACTAATTTATACAAAAATGGAAAAAAAACAGACAAATATAATATTACATAGCAATAAGTTGCACTAAATGCATGTTGTAAATGTAAATAGTGAGTTGCTACTGTAAACAAATATTACGTATTGTAAATTGTTGTAATTCCAACTGATCATCGGTACTTGCGCTACAACCGCTGTGATCTGCGTTACATTAATGGTGACATAATGAATTATTGCTCTCTAGGCTCTTGTTACACACAGAGGTCTATTTCATTTGTTACAGAACATTAAATAAACAAGGCAATCAATAATGCCCAAACTACCATTTCTATCAAGTGAGAATGTAACAGACTAGTGTGAAGGGAGGTCTGCACCAGCTGCTCTTAGCTCCTTGTCATTCCCTTTATTACTATGGCATCAACAGAGGCACAAAGGCTTGCTGACGAGTGCAACATCTGCTTACTGACAGAAACCATTGTGAAATGCTCTGTTATTGGTAGACTAGTGAATGTAAGTTGCTCTGTGAATGGTTGTCTGGTGCCTTGGTGTGAGCGGTGGGCATTACAGCCATTAACTATTTATGAAATGTTTCACCATTGTCTGGTTTCATTATTAATCATTCATATCTGATATGGTATGTACATGTATGTTCAACCCTAGCCGCTGAAAATTTGTCTACCATTCAGCTTTTAGAAACTTTTAAATTTCCTAAAAATGAGGTTGCATGATAAGTATTTGTTGTATTGGAAACAATAATTATTTGTTCAAACGTATATTTTAGAATAGTCAGGTAAAAAACAAGAATAATCTGAAGCAAAACAAAGAATTGACTCGATTAATATGAAACAAAAGTTTTAGATTCCATCATCCTTCCCTGCCAACGTTCTTCTCAATTGGACTCGGGCTCTAATTTGGATTGTGTTATGTCAATGACATTTCCACGCTTCCTTGTTCACTACAGATGCAGTGCACCAGGTTAATTTTCTGATATTAACCTGGTGCACTGCATCGTTTCGTTTTTTATACTTCAGCACCTGTCTCTGATACTGAGTTTGATACTTCAGCACCTGTCTCTGATACTGAGTTTGATACTTCAGCACCTGTCTCTGATACTGAGTTTTAACCTGGTGGTACGTCTAATAGTGTGAGTCTACAGACAATAGGCCCTTGTCTTGCATGTCTGTGGGTGTCTGTGGGTTATCTGAATATGCAGCTGGCAACCACAGCTAGGATACCAGACTAAAGCATTATTTCCATTACAAAGGTAAAACAGCCAGTCATTTAGGAATAAGTAAAGCAATTAGTAATGCTTTATCCATGTAATGGATGGCCATGTTATATTTTGTTATCTTTGCAGATGTTTTTGATAAGAGAAAAAATAAATAATATATAAATTATATATGTTGTGTGGCAGTTGGCACTGGTGATTGTACATAGGTAAGTAAGAGTAATGGCAGGGTGCTGATACGATCCTTAGACGCTCTAGTAATAAAATGTTGCTTAATCCATGTTAGATGGCGCAAGCCCTGGTTCCTATCCTAGTATTTCTTAGAATGCTCAATGTCCTTGGCCTTTATCAATGAAAATCGAACATTACTTTGGTATTAACAATTACTACAGCTAAACGACTGGTGCCAATTCATATTAAGTATTTTTCATACTACACCAATAATTTGGTTATTAGCAGAGTTCATGTATATGTGACAATAAAATATAATTTTTTTGCTTGAGTGAATTTTGATATTTATTGGCATTGGTATAAGATAAGCATAGGAGAGCGACTCCTCGACAGGTATTGTATGTTTTGAGTCTCTGTTATTGCTTTTATAATTATTACTTAATGGTTATTTGCAGTTCTCGTCATCCTAGCATGACAGACCGATGAGGTCAATAAAAATAATTTGATATTATTTTTTCACGTTTCTGAATAACCATAACATATTCTCTCTGTTATACAACATTTTGTGGGCTGTTACTCCAACAACTAGCTGGCTTAAATATAAATTAATTTGCTTTCTTCATGAAATAATATCAACTGATTTACCGTAACTTGCAATTGTAAACATTTATGATCCGTTCCTTACAGCTTACAGCCTTGATCGGTGCATACTTGATCGGTGCATACCACGCAGCAAATATGTCAATATTTAAAGCGAGTTGAAGCATTATGGCATTGAGCTGTAAATGACAGTTGAGGCTTGCGTGCATACCCGTGCTTACACATTTTTCTAAATATTTCTCTATTTCACAGATACAATGCGTTCCAAACATGCTTCACTTTTTTGGCTTTTGCTACGTGATCTTCAGATAGACCTGGTCTAGTCATCAGGAGACTGCGGCACAAATGTTAAGGTAGACTCAATAAATGACATTATATTACAGTTTCAGTTCATGCTACCAGGCTGCTTACGTACACAATATACACACGTACACACAAGTACACACACAGTACGCACACAGTACACACACAGTACACACAGTACATGCACACACATTACGCACACACACAGAGAGTACGCACACAGTAATACACAGCATACACAGTATGCACAGTACACACAGACAGTACGTACACACACAGTGCACACACACAGCGCGCACACACAGTAATACACAGGCATAGCACACTGGGGAACGCTCTATGTGCTCATATGTGATACCATTATACAATTGCCAATCTGTGAACATAATGGGAGATTGTAGAACAGCGTCAAGGAGCTGTGTTTGATAATAATATAATGTGATAATTGCTACTTCTTACAATAGCCATCTAACACTGCATTTCGTGTTACAATCTACACCATTTGGATAAGCCGTGTAATTATGGTATTTTATTTATTGAATTGGTTCAAGTACCCATGCACGCTTAATGCTACAGTATAGCTTGAAGCTATTTGAAAAATAACAAAATAACGCTTTAGAAGCTGGCCTCACCACATGTCTTTATCACCGTATCAGGTTTCCTTTCCATTTCTGCTACAGGGGTAATGTTTATCAAATTTCCTGTAAAAGTACTCCTTCAGGCAAAATGTCCTCAACTTAAAATCTCTCGAATTTGTTCTGTATATAAAACGTATTGGTCTGAATAGAATGTTCCAAGTTACTCTACATTGATTTAGTTAATCAAGGATTTCAAAGATCACGGATTAATCAAGGATTTTTTATGATAGTCGATTGGTTGAGAATTTGCATAAATTTGTATTGGCTGACATTATAGTTATGCTGTAACTCGAAACTTATACTCTTTGAGAATGTTTTTTTAAGAATGGTTAGACAGCTGTTCAATATTTTAATCTTATTATATCGTGGAATGTATTATTTTAAATTTATTACAACTAAACAATAATAATTGCAAATATATTTTTATTGTATTGGTCATTATTTTATTGTAATGTAATGCTAAAACATCAAAACAATAACTAAAATGCAATGCATAAAGCTTCTTGAACCCTGCATTAAAATAAATAAACTTAAAGCTATGCAAAATATTATTATATGGTTACAATTAAAGTATATTATAGAACGTAAGAAACTTGTGATTGAACAATATAAACATTATACTATATTATATAATTCAATTGTATTGATTTGACTTGTGACTGATTTTAGAAAATAAATTATTTGGTACTTCATGATAAAGAAATTGTGTATCTACAGAAAATGGAATTCAATATGCAGTATGGACAAAAAGTATATATTATTTGCCTATAATAAAATAGCGAAATAATAGTGATGTTGAGATAAAATTGTACAATGACTAGAGACGAGCTGCCCAGCATGTTTACGTTGTAGGGGCGGTCTACCAGTCCCCTCCCAACTCAACAAATGCTGTCAGGGAATCTCACGTTCAATATCTTGATTGACTTTGGTTTAAAATTGGTAGGCTATGTGGGTATTGACTGGACATCTGGTAAGGAGTGCCAGCCATGCTGTAGCCTCCAATAACTGCTGTAGGTGATGCCTGAGGTGACGTCTTATATACCTGATGTGGCAGCATGAGACCTGCTAAATTACTTTGGCTAGCTAAAGAGTTTAAATGAGACTGCTGACTCACTGCCATGCTCAAAGAGAGGCTGTCTTGTGCCTGATGCACTGCAGACCGATTATCTGTTGGAGATGATATTACACTGAGACTGTCCACATGAGTTGGATTTGATTGGATAGCTTCATGTTGTGTGGTTGTTGGTGTGGAATGAACTTTGTCTAAGTGATTCACTACTAGGTTGGGTGGACTGTACCTAGGTGAGTAGCTATCTGTTCTACTACCTCCAACACAAGAGGGAGAGTTCTGCTGCTGTAGTTTAGATTGTTTAGCTGCTAGGGGTGATAAAGAACCGTTGCTGTGAGGAGTTACGGCTCGATTGTCTGTATTATTGGCATTATTAGCTGGGATACTTTCTTCAGAATCGCTGTGATATATCAACTCCCCATTCTGTGAATACATTCTCTTTTCCTAAAATAGTAAACATTTCAAGTTAAAGTCAAAAAACAAATTAATTTGAATCATAGCAAGAGGGTAGGGCACTGGGGCTAGGAAGGTCTGAAATCAATGCCATAGACAAAGCATTTTTTGTGAATCTCCTGAACGGAGACTTTTTCTCAAATGGTTGTCGGTCTCGCCAATATAAATTTGCTTGGGTCAAGTAACCTTTAATACTCGTAGACATTTGTTGACTGCATGTCTGTAATATTGAGCCACAACCCCACAAGGTTTGTTTGCCTGTGTTATAAAAAAATGAAACTTTCACCTTCTAGAAACCACACTAATATGCTGAAGAGAGAACAATGATAATTGATCGATAAAATCTGCCACCATATCTAATAATGTTTTTTGTGTCTTACTATACTGCATAAAATGGATTACTTCCTATTATAGAAAGATTAATTGTATTAAACAGGCATTGTGGTTCCAAAACAAGGTTTTCTTTACGTTCATAGTGATTCAACTACGGTGGTGGTGAAAAGTGCTAATTGAAAGGATTTGTCATGTCACTGAGACGGCAGACAGTGTGTTAACGCCCAAGTAGTGGATTATATGACTTCTATTGCAAAATACTTAAAAATCAGTACTTGCAATTATTTTGGGGCAAATTGTCAACCTAACTTCCAACACCTCCTGGAAATTGGTTATTTCCAGGAGGTGGCCAAAAATAATTATCCGTGGAAAAAATATAGCATAAGTTGATTTCTGTAATCCTCAATGTTTTCTTTTAACATGATAATTGACTGGGGAAGTTGGGCAATAAGAATAGCTAATTTCCAGAATATTGAGTGAGTATCTCTGTACGTGCTAGTAATTAGGTCCCTGGTTTGACTTTTTACTTCTGAACGAATATTTTAAGGCTGGATTTAAGTAGGTCCACCCATAGTTAATAAAATTTATGGGCAGTCTTTTGCATAAATATAACAAAAGAACGAGAACAAATTGAAGGAAATGGAATTAAATCAGAAGATGTTACGAATGCTCACCTTCTGTCTTCTGTTACAGAACCAGACTCTAACCACCTCCTTCTCCAGCTGTAGACTGTTCGCTAGGTTCGTAATGTCTTGTGCTGATGGTTTACTCTGCTTCTGGAAATGGCTCTCTAATATTGACTTTACGCTAACTTCTATACTGGTTCTCTTTTTACGTTTACGGCCCTGAGTTGTGATTTTATCTACAGTGGTAGGTGAGCCATTCAAGCTGTCAGCCTCATCTAACCATCGCTGCAGTAGAGGTTTCAGTTTACACATATTTTTGAAACTAAGTTGTAGTGCTTCAAATCTGCAGATAGTTGTTTGCGAGAAGACATTACCATATAATGTACCAAGAGCTGAACCAACATCTGCTTGAGTGAAACCAAGTTTTATTCTTCTCTGTTTGAATTGTTTAGCAAATTGTTCTAGATCTTCGTTGCTAGGTGCCTCCTCCTCATAGGGGTCTCTGTATTCGGGATAGTCTGTGATTGGAGTGTGATAACTGGTTGGGTTTGAGCTGGTTAGGTAAGGCGCACATTGTGTCCAGTTATTCATTCCTGCTGCCATAGATGTAGCAGCTCTGAAAATAGAAGTAATAATATGGTTTTATTTGTTAATAGATGATTATATTTGAATTTTTATTCATAAAATTGATGTTATCTTGATCAAAAATAAGCTTTTCTCTCCAAAATAAATGCAACAAAACTTGCATTAAAACATACCTCACGATGGCCAACATTTTACATCCTAATAATTCCTTTCAAAAGCCGAGACTAATTAACTTGCAAACCCAATCGTTGCTGGAGGCACTCAACAATATTTTGTTTCAAATCATTGTAAAAGGCAATCATTCCTCAGGCCATGGCATAATTTACAAAAAAGCTCAATTATTTTAATCATGTATCATTTTTAAAGTTAATTGTGTGTGCACATGGCCAAGTTCACATTTTAACTTAATTGCTCCTAACAAATTGCTTTAAGCATTTAACTAATATTTTTAATTTACATTTGACATTGAAAGATTAGCTATAATTGTGGGTTGTCTGGCACCTCGTATCCTAAGGGATATATTCTCAATGTCATTGTCTTAGGGCTAAAAAAAAATATTAGGTTTACAAAAATATATTAGTTTATTAATTAAACTCTGATCTACGTCTGCTCGAAGATATTTAATCATTAACTTGAAAGTTCTGTGCGGTTTAAATGTACTTAATGCAACTTTATACTGCCAAAATTGTGTGCCGAAAGTCACAATCAACATGTGAAGCGTACAAAAAATTGTATTATTAACCTATCTGAAAGATATTGTGGTATAAGTATAATACTTATTAATAACTAAAATAAAGGTATTTAGCAATGGGTTTTGTAAAAATATGAATTCACCAGCAATTTAGTACTACTATGTTATTGTTATTAGCGGATTCGGATTTTATCTTGACATATTTCATTCATAATACCAATGCTTATCATAGCACAGCAATGTGTAAAATGGTTAGTGATTGTTTAAAGCCGTGAATCTTTCAAATTTATACATTCATTACTCATCAAAATAGTAATGTATTTGCATAACATATTTTAAATAGAACATATAATAGAGAATATTTTTTAATAATGGGCGATGCATGCCTTTACGGCTATTTCTGCTATTACATTCATACTACTTGTCTTTACTAACAAGTTTAGTATATGAAGAGATTTAAGCTGGTCATTATTCATTTGCGGCAAAACACTTGTCAATTTGTTGATGAGAATTGGGGTATTTGATAATTTTCCGTTAGTTTTCAATGAAATCAACCAGCTATGACTCAGTCGATACACTAACTAACAGCACAATAAAATTGTTATTGTGTAATAAATTGCTGTCATTTCTTCCATCAGCTATAATTTATAGGCCTAACTTTGTTAATCAACTCTTTCGATATTCTTAAAATAGTTCAAATGATATGAACTCCTTGTAAATTGCATATATGTCAGGCTTGCCGAGGGTCAAGATTGAGTTCTTATTTTTAACTATGTTTCAGTCTTGGAAAAGTGCTGTGCTTACAAAATATAATGAAAATCCAAGCCTGCTATTTAAAAAAACATTTTACAAAACTGTGACGGTGAATCGTTGAACTCCACCAAATTTTATTGTTATAAAAATATCTGTGTTCGTCTGGAATTTATATATAAAAGAGTAGATGATTGTGACAATGCTTCAAAATGTCAGAGTGTCACTCACTCATTGTGCCATTAATCAATTCTTTTTGCCATACGGCCATTAAAATCATGTTTAATATATTATGAAACAAAACATGTATAGCACTTGAATGAACAAGGTGGTGTAAAGTTGAGCCAAAAAATTAATTGCATTGCTCGGCTGTATCACGAACAACTGGTTATCCATCATTGATACAAAGTAGCTAATGGTATATTTCTATAACATTTCACTCTTTAATACCAACAGTTTGACTTCATAAATTATTTAAATGCTCGTTGAAACTTGTGAACATGATAGATCCTCTGTTGGTTTGTGGAAATAGAAATGATTGCATTGGTATGATATCAGATAGAACAGTAGGAGGATCCACTCTCATACACACTCATACATAGGTGCTTTGTATACACCATCGGAATGGTTATGATTCCAATACCGTTGTCATTTCGTCGCCATTGGAAAAATGCTCTAAAGTAAGTTATTGTAGTCGATAAAGTATCGAGACAGCTACAATTTATGGAAATATTTTTAACAGATAGTTTTTTGTCTTTGCTTTTATCCAATCATGAATTATTTGTGAGCAGAGGATTTAAGTGGAATAGTGGACTTGGTTATTTTGTCACTTGTCAAATTGTGATGACTGTGTCAATTGCCCTTCAATACCACTTTATGGCCACATGCCCTTTGTTTTGATGGTCATCATTATCGGAAGTTAAACACTGCTCATTTGTTTACAAAAGCTCAATGTGACGCGAAAAAATAGAGATAATGATGGACTTGATCGTGTGATGTTCAGATTAACTTTGTTAAATGATCAATATTGTATAATGGCTAGCTTGATAATGCAATAAATAGCATTCTACCTGACTTCTGACATAAACTGTAAACCATAAAATGCAAAACTGGACCAAAACTAAATTCCCTATTGCCTATTCGTTTTGTTTCAGTATTAATAATTATATTGCTCTTCAAGATTTTTCTTAAATGGTTTTGAATGACGAGAGTTGAGTTGAGACACTGATTTGGGGAAACGCTTAAGTGCCAGAGACCTATACACGCCCCAGATATACACTAAAGTTTTCTAAATATAATTTTGGCAGTTGTATGTACGTTCCATCATGTTATTTTCTAGTGAACAATACAGCTGCATTTGCTATTCCCATCATATTTGTGTCAGACTGCAAGTCACGTTGTTACAAGTGGCCTACGACTCCACATGATGGATTACAAGCAGACTAAAAGATGGAGAGTCAATATTTTATCAACTGATGATAGTGTAGTGCAACATTGCTGCATGTGGCATTGTTTACATTACATTTACATTTGGGTACACTTGTTTAATCGTTAGTCTGTGGAAGCATTTCGTATTAGAAGTCGTGGTTACTTAAACAGAGCTAAACAAATCCTTGTGAACAATTTCTGATTAGATAAAATCAGTAACAAATAACTCATAAATATTCTGAAATATACTTTAAATCCCATAATAACTATACTCAAACATATTTAAGAATCTTTGAGAACACTATTCACTGTATTCACCTTTTTACTCAAACAATTTGGGTGATATTTTTAATTTGGCTTTTGAGTAAATAAAGCAAAGTGTGTTGAACTATGTACAACCTTGAAAGGTAATATTATACTTGTGTTACTATGCAAGTTTTAGTGTGAGCTATGGTTGCCATGATGTCCCACCCAGACCCATGGTGATCTAATGAGTCGATACTAATTGCAGCTACAGACATCAAAGATGTGGAATTTGTATCAGACAATCAAAAATCAAACTCTTCAAAGTTAGACACCGTAATTGTCCATTGAGTTAAGAAGACAGGGCGGAACGGCTGAAAACTTTCACTCAATTACCGCTATAGTCTTCTAATAATTACCAGATAGGCTGCGAATGTTTTCCTAGTATAGGCATTGCTGACATATTATTACATGTAATTGTCTTAAGTTTACATTCCTTTCTCGTGTTCACGCCAACAAACTGGCTTTTCTGTACCAGCAGTTCAAAAGTCAAATTTGAAAGATAACATATAAATATATCTAATTCACAACATAGATTCACTGCATAAAGATAGGCAATAATTATAAATATAAATACGATAGTTTTATCTGTTTAAGACACAAGAGCGCTAGTGAGGTATTCCAGACTTACCGTGTGTAATCTAGTTGCTCTGGTTTCACTATCTGTCCAATACCTAGTCCTGCAGAGTGGTGCCCATACCAAGCGTGTGTAGTGTTAGCTGTTGCCGCTGTCGGCCAATTTGATGTTAAAGCGTCATATTTAAACGGCGGCCACATATAAGCTGCTGCAGCGGTGTTCCCGCTTGTCATATTCTCGTATGGTTTTGTTGAATCATAAATCTTTGAATGATCATAAGCGTGAGCTTGTGGAGCCGTTGCCTGATGACTCCCGTACATTGCACCAACTGAAGTAGCAGAAAGATAATGACTTGGTAGAGCTAAGGTAGACATATTAATGTGTTCAATTCTCCTCTATGTTAACTTTTAGTATGACTTTTTTCTTTCTTATTTTTCATATAAATATTAATGAAAATGCTAAAGTCAGTTCATTGGCTCGTCTAGGTACCGCCTACCGTTGTTATAGTAACGCACATGTGGCTTTGTTCTCTAAGTAGCGCACTTGTCTAATAATGATGAGATTTAAGCGACAAATTGTGCGAGTACATGATAGCAAACAGTAATAGCTGATAATCCCCCTCTTTAACGCTGATCGATTATACTAAATCACAGAGTTATTGATCAACATGTCCCCAAATATAAAACAATACTTAACATGATTGTATTTTTATAATAAATTATGATCAATTAATTGTACTTTATTACGTTTGGTCTATGGAGTATAGAATCTGCAGGACATGTCGGAATAATATAGAAGAATAGCTGATGGAATGCTATATACGCGCAATTGATCACATAATTCCAACAAAATAATATTTAATAAGCTGCTTTGCTCCATGCAGATACTATCACAATATAAGTATACAATAATGATATTGCCTAAAAGTGTTTCCATGTTCTGTGACGAAATTTGAAAATCAAAATTTGTAGGTTTATAAAACCTTTTTTACTTTCTATCTCCTTTGCAATTATTAATTAGGTAAAATTCCGTTATAGTTCGGTTGCTTCGCCAGTGGCTTGCCTTCCGATGGCTTGCCTTCCGATGACGTTTCGGGACGCCAAAACGCCAACCCTAATGCCCCAACCTCAAATCTCAGATATAAAAGCTAAAGTCAATATGACCGAATTATAAAAAAAGTAACTCTGCCATCAACAGTAGCAGGAAATACTATAATTTCATAGTATTATTTGTATGATATAATCTTAAGAATTGATAGAAAAGAAAAAATAATTATTGTCATTTTACTGCTAAATCATTGAATACCGATTACATAATACCAACAACAACATACCTGGGAAATTCTTTGGGTATTAGTCAAGTTCTTTCAACCATGTGTCGATTATACTTTATGGGTATATAGTACCTACTGCAATGGTTTAAATAGCAATCATTCTTAAGGATATATATATATATATATAAATAATATAAATTATCTAATAATTGTTTGTTATCAATTTATCCTTTATATAGATGATGAGTCACTAAGTAGTTGGTAGTATCTTAAATTCAAAGTGGCTTTAGCCTGGGCTCCAAATTAGGCTCCATGCTATGCTGTGCTTGGGTTTCAAGCTGGGTTGAGAGTTTTAGTATTATTTCAACTTTGAACATTAGGTGATATCCATAATCATAGTCAGAGTTTATGGTACATAGCATAAAATTTAGAATAACATAGTAGTTACATTTATGGGTCTGCAAAATTCGAATTAGGGTCTAGGTGGGGCTATGGCTTAGGCAATAGACCAGAGTAACTACTTGCCCGACCCAAAACCCCAACCACAATCTTCAAACACTCAGTTACGTAACGGCAATGCAAACAGTCCAGATTCCGCAAAATTCACAAGCCGAATGTCAGCTTAATCCATTAAGTTGACTTAAACGTTAAGTTGACTTAACTCAAACTTGATTGTAACTACAAATTTTGTTCCAAATTATAAATTGTTTATGTCAAGTGCAACCAAAATTTAAAAATTTATATAAATATAAATTATTTGTAATTTTTCCCCTGTTCATCTTGGACTAAATTGTCGCTTTATTGAGTCAATAAATTCATCTAATTTATTTCAAACTATTTGTTAAAATTTCATGTTCCGTCACCGCACCTACAGATGGAGTTCCAGGAAAAAAACTCCAAAACCCCAAGCCCAAAGCTCAGATATTCTGCTAGCTAAGGTCAAGGTGACCAAATTAAAAAGTAATTTTGCCAAAATTAGAAGGAATTAGTTCTTAAACTAAATCACTAATGATCATAAGTTAACCATTGTTTGTTCTTATTAATAGTAAGCCTATCATTAATATTATTGGAAGAAACATTTTATAAACCACTATGCTTGCAACAAGTGCAATACAAATTCAAAACAATCTCTTATTTTTGATGTAATTATTTACATTTATTTTTTGTTATTATTTATATCCTATTTGTCACCTGTTTCCATAGCTTGTTGTTATGTTATACAGTTGAGCACAAATTTTATTTCTTATATAAAACTTACATGGCTACGTCATCTGAATTTCCAATTGTCGAAGTACAATTTGTGGAGATGTCTCAAAATATGTTAATGTCTTTAATAACCAGATGCCACTTTTACAAACTAACACAATATTGTGAGTTTGATTACCTTATGTGCCACTTCACTTAATTTGTAAAATAATCAAACAATTTGGGGACACGCTGTGAGTAGTATTGTGTGAGCAGATCGGTACCCCCCCCCCCCCCCCCCCCCCCCGCGCGCCCCCCCCGCCGCAAAAACC